>QNGE01006368.1:0-32477 GCA_008508345.1 Paragonimus westermani
CGCTGCGATCAAATGTGAGTGATGGTCAACTTGAAAAGTAAAGTGGAAGCGTTTGGGAAATATTTCCGACATGTAAGTTGATGTTTTATGCGTCATCTTTGAAATTTGCCGCATATTTCCAACAAAGATATTCCATAAGCATTTGCTTGTTTAGCATGATCGGAGACAAAATGGAACATGGCATGTTTGGTACGGTGATATTTGATGTTTCCCAAAAAGGTCACTATGCAACTCCAGATTACCCCACCTACTGCACTTATCGGTTAAGTTACTTTTCAGGGAAGATACAAAGCATTGCAACCTGAAAACTACATCAATCACAACGACCAACGTAGAAAGTACCGATGAGATATTTAATTGATCCCGAAGGTAAGACACTATAGAAAGTAAAGATGTGTATTTTCCACTTTTCCTGGCAAAACTTTCAACAGATCATCTTACAATGCATAAGCGAGTTTCATTGTATCTAGTTCAAAAGCAGCGGCATATAAAATGAATCCGCGTAGGCAAACAATCATGTAAATGCAGCGCAAAATGGAACGGTCAAACTGTGTAGCACATAACCACATAATTGATTGATGCAACGAAACCCCCAGCGCCTTAAAAAACAAACAGTTCTTAACACGTGAAAGTTGAGATGGACAGGTAACATAGAAAGGCTCCCAAAAAAATACACAAAACAGCAGTGTTTTCAACCGTCAGTCGCTATAATTTTACGTTTAACTTGGCTGATTATCAAGCGGCCTAGGCTGAAGGATGTGACTTTCACTTTTCATCACAGCTTATTGTATAGCTCGATCGATTATGACTGCTGAATTTCGCTCATTCAGTCATTCGACATGTCGCTGTTGTCCATACTGTTCCACCGAGCTCGGCAGGCCGACCGTCAGTGACCGAAACCTAATGATTGGTTGGAATACAGCTGTTCTGATGGGAACAACAGGTCGATACACGTGGATAGCCAGAAGCATATGTGTGCAGAGACTCAGAAGTTCTGCTCAGCAATGATCCAGATCTTACCCCGGAAACGTTTGGTGTGCAGTTTGGTAAACTCGAATATTGATTTGCTCTTTTTGGACCACAACTGTAGCTAATTATAAAGATATTTGTTATTTATATCTCGGGTGCAAAATTACTAGGTTTGTTAGTGTGATAACCGAGGTATAAATTCAAGTATGCCAGTGTAGTTGGCCTTATAATCTTTTAACAAACCTCGAACAGGGTGTAATTAACTTTGATGCCAACTCGAATGGGGTACTGGGGTAGAGTGTTTGATCAGGAGAAGCACAGTAAGAAGTGAGACATTCCTGTGAAAATTCACTATTTGGAAAATCAGTGGAATCTTGAAAAATGTTACCTTGGCTACCACAGGCAATGTTAAAGTGCGTGTTTGCAACAATTTAGCAATCAGAAATCGGTGATTGTGCACGTCACATGCAAGACGTTCATCTGATGCCGCCTGTGCATCCATATATATGGACTGTGTAGCATGTGTACTCCTAACAGATTGTCTGTTGCCAGTGTCGTCACCCAAAACTGTTCGCTGAATGCGATCTGCGCACTCCCACTCCATGTTTAATAATCTAGACCGGCCACAGTTCGTTTAGCAAGAAAGCGTCGACATGAATATTTCTGGTGATAGAAAAAGCATCGTAATTAAAATTACTGTTGGTGTTGTGAAATTAAATGAAACAGAATTGTTGTGAAGTAAAAGCAACGGCAAAAGTTTCCAATAGACATTAACGCCAGGTGAATTTCGTGAACCATTTGCAAAGTAACAGGAATCGGAAATGATGGGAAGAATTGAATGAGGGAGATCTTGCTGACACTGCACATAATGCTTTACTCAAGTAAATGCATGCATCTTAAAAGTCGATCTTCTAATTCCAAGACCTCGTGACTGTTACTTGCCATGCTTTCCGAAATTATCTTGTTCAGATTTTCAGCTTAGGAGAATTAAACTGGCAAACTATTGATTGCAGATAGTAAGAAATGTAAAGAATGTGGGCGTTGCCCGAATTCCTTATATTCCTGTTGCCCAGCGAAGTTACATGCGACCCAGTAAGCTGACGAAAAAAATACGAACCACGACCAGTCGTTGGACGGAGTTGGCAATTACCGATTGCATTTCAAAAACTTACAGAAATGCCGTACACTTTTCTCGGAAGGTAAGTGCTATTCTGTGAGTTTGTATGCTGAATACTACTGTTATATATCCAATGAATTAAAAGGAGTGAGTTTGTCTCCTTTGATCACGCTTTAATTTGCGAGTTGAACAGCCCAGTACAATAGCATATTTTCCGAATTCAACACTGACACTGATTCCAGAACCAAGTGATCTGATGAAATCAAACTATAATGACGATCAACGAATATCGATTGGGTGAACGACCAGCATGTCATAAATAACGTATAAGTGTTTACCCAGACGCCCATGGCAACGATAAATCATTCATTGCTGCTGGCTACTTAGGAAGAACATATCTGGGAAAATGCAGTCGGTGTACCTGCTGTCAATACAAATTATGTGAAATCCTGATAATCACTGTGTGCGTGGTGTCCGTATGCTTTCTGCAATGAAGCTACTGAGCTTTTGTAATAGTAAAATTCATTATGTGTCTGATGGTTTATTCCACCTATTTCAGAAAACTTGTTTTACATCACGTGTTACTAATCGTCAATAGTACAGTTGAAACAGTGTGATCATGTACTCATGATCACCAAGTATCTTTGCTGATGGTAAGATCAGTGTTTTTTGCAGTCCAGAACTAAGAAAAATGAGCGAAACAGAGGTATCTGAGTGAGTAGGCAAAAAATACCCTCTATCAGTTGTGTTCATGTTCCACCAAAATCTGGCTACAAGCGCTGCTTCCATTGGTTCTTGTCTGGAACTTATTGAAGAAAACCTGTCATTTTAGGTAGACAGGAGTGAGCCATCTACTTACCAGCACTGTTTTCATTAAATGCAATAGACATGACAATCTAATTTGTTCGAATTTGGCGTCAAGAGCTACTTCGTTCAGAAGAAGAAACCACTGAATAATGTCATCTGGGCAACTATGTGCAAATGGATTGTAATTATTGTTTTTGTAGGTACCTACGGTGTGCAGTTACTCAAAATTATATGATATTAACTAGCTCACATGACGCAATTTATTACTGGTCTTTAACAAGCACTATGAACTGATGCACTAAAAGGCGTCCGGTTATAGTTAACCTGCGTCATAACGGTAAAGTTATTATTTCAGGTTACTATGTATTAGCCAGTTTCAAAACGTTTCGTACGGAGCCCCAGAGTCCAGCTACTAGTCTTCAGAACTAGCTGCACAAGTGATGTTAAGTTACCTGTGTGTTGCTTTTTCGAGGCAGGCTGAAATCAATCAATGATTTGTACTCGGGCTATAAACAAGTAAGCATTCAATATGCCACCCAGAGGTCCATGGGATGCGGCTCCTGCAAGTGGGATATCTACCGGATAACGTATAGACAGCTGTTTCGGCCTTTCACTTTTCAACATCACACAAGCCGGAAATCCAACCCATGTCTCGTCGACAGGTGTGTTGGATATTTATGTGTATGCAGGCAGATCGAAAACGGCTAATCCGTTTCACTCTGTTGAATGAGGAGGCCTAACAATTAAGCAAAATAGTGTCGGTAATATCCTCCGATAACAATGACCGCTACCTCATGTCCAGTGGACAAGTGGCTGGAAAACCATTCGACACTTGTACGTGGGTTGTTATTTCAATTCTCGGGAGTGTGTGGTACTGATACGACCAGTCAAGGTCGGAACACTTGCCTACCATTTACTTGATGGTCAACATGGCCGACTGTTTGCCAGCGTAGATGACATTAGAAGGATAATTTTAGTAACATAAATAATGTGTAGGGTAGATAACCAACAAGAAATCTCGGTTTGTTATTAAATGTCCGTCAATCATAGCACAACAATGTGCTAACCATCTTGTAGTGGGTCTTAGTAGGTTTTTCCGATTCTGTTCATCTGTGGAACTACTAATGTCAGAGGATAAACACCGTGTGAAACGTTTTCAGTCTGTGTGGTCACAATGCGCCATTGAACAACAAGTGCACTTTACCAGTTATGCTGTCTCCAAGACCAGTCAGGTTTGACTGATAGGCGTTTGCGTGACAACTTGGGGGAGTGAGAAAAGATATGAATCAGCAAGATGGCATCGATATTTACAATGAAACCAATTGTTCATAATAGATTCCATCATACTATAGCCGAAGTGATCCGAGAGAAGTTTGCTCTTGGACGACAGGAATTCTAGTGAAATCGACTTCTGTAATGTTCCAAAAAGGTGTTAATACAGAAGGCAAGGCGTGAACGAACGAAATCTCGTACTGATTCAAGCAATTGAAAAGTAGTTTGTATGCAAAATGAATCTAAGAAACAGGGAAATAATGAAGATATTTAGATTAAAATTGGCAGCATCTACTGTGGCTTGGGTTAAACTTTTGATCAGTGCAAAGCACAGCATAGTGCGATAAAAATGATATGATTTTAGACGAATCGTCCGTGCCACACATATTAAAAAAGCTGTAAAAATACCTTCTCGAGTTTCTAGAACCATTCGGAAACACGCCAACTTAAGTGACTGTAAAAACATTACCACAAATACATACACCTTGCGGATGATCATTTGCACCAGTGAATACAGTATACGAAGTCGCTCAGTTTTGTAATAAACGGAGCAACCCTTTAATATTACTGGACTCACTACTGCAACCAATAGCATTTCGTTTCACGGTGCCTGATGTGCATTGCATTCTTAACTCGGATTCAACCGTCTTCTGATTGCAAGTGAACTAAGCGAATGGTGGGTATTTTCGTGTAGATTGTTGAACTGTACACAAAGTGATTTACAATGCGCTGTTTGGCAAATATACAAGAGCTCCATATGCACGACATACTGGCACTACCTTCATCCAGTTCGTACAATTGTGTCACAGTTTTGCTTCAAGTAATTTTCCGCAGTTCGGTTCACAAACTTCACATGTTCCGGTTGACAAGAGTCTGGGCTATTATTCTGTCTCGCTTTTCTGGCACTATCAAGGTTCATTTTCATGAGTTCTCAATCTGGTTGATTCTGGTGAGGCATAACAAGGTAGAAGAACCTATCCAACTCTCAACTGCTATTCCACGAGAAAAGCCGTTTGTGAGAACAAACGGTTTATTGTCATGCATCCTCGATGAGGACGAAAATGTGAACCTTTAATTATGAACGAGATTTTGTGAACATTGTTGTACTTAGCGTGAGTTATTCTCTCTCTCAACTGCTTATAATCAGTCTTAAAATACACCCAGCTAGTGTGAAATAATTTCTGTTTTGCTGAATAATGTTCAGATAGGTTTCAGTTAATCACTCCGGGGCTAATCATAGTGGCCCACAATCTGCGGCAATATCACCTACGCCCATCTTATGTGAGAGACTGTTGTGCATATGCAAACACTGCTCACACGTCGAAGTCTACAACAATACTGGTGGAGCGTGTTACTATCATAGTCGTACATTTAAGACAGAATGGATTTCAACAACCTTAGCCAAATGTGGCACTAGCGTGATGCCAGTCATCACTAAGTAAGTCACTCACACTAGCAATAAGAACTTGCTTTGAGGAGGAAACATAGTTGAAGACCTTACCATTAGTCCTGCTGGCGGCCTAGCCTGTACATTCAAGGTCATATTATGTCAGTCTGCCCCATGATTCTTGCACTTTGTTGAAGTGGTCGCAATCAGTCAACCAAAGCCTGCTTTGTACATTCAGATAAAACTGCTCATGAATTTGCCCCGCGCCTGGCTTGATGATCTAATCTGAATTGCTGAGCAACCATTTACACCACCTACCCTGATTGTTTGATATGAAGAATCCGACTAGCTTTATTATAAACCTGGTACTTATGAGTCGTTACAGAATGCTTGTTTATACCACTGTTCGTGTTGTAACTGTTATCTCAACAATTTTGTGGTAGGCCGAGCCTGGGCCCTTATTGTACGACTGTGAAAAACATGGTTCATCTGCACGCAGAATATCTTTAGAATGTACGGTTTAGACTGAAAGTGTTCCTGACGCAGGACATCACCGACAAGCTTATTCTATTCTTCCTCAGAACAATCAAGGTGCGTACTGTTTTCCGACTAATTTGTCTGGCTTACTCACAACATGCTAGTGCCAACTCACCGTACGGTGGACCGTACTAGTGCGACGGGTTATGACAGGAACGTTATCCTAAATGCCGCCTTATGACCTGCGATGTGGGATAAAATCATGAGCGACGACGTGTGCTTCAGTGAGACGTTCCCGATTTTCTGGTTGGGTCCCAAAATACCGACGAAACCTATGTTGCGGATCACCGTGCAACCCTAACTGGTTTTATTCTACGTCCTTCTTTAAATATTTCGCCGCTCCACTCCAGAAGTCAATTTTCTCTTCCTTTGTTGTGGTACGTCGGTCAGTTCACGTAACTGTTTACTCTTAATGTATTTATGTAAAAATGTGAACCGAAATGCAGTTCACAAACCAAAGTAAGCGAGAGATCCATAGTTTGTTATATGTGAATTCACTGAAAATGCACAGGCAATTTAGTCTAAGAATATAGATTTCTGCACTAACCCCGTTGTCTGCAATGTTCATCGACCCGAATGTTCACGAATCTGATAACCGAGAAAACCACAACGGTTAGTAGATATATATTTCTGGCAAACAATATTAATAGTATTATTATAAATGGCTCTATTACTAGTAGTATATAACAAGTGAGTTTGAAGGGCGCTTCAGTTATGGATCATTCAATAAATCTCCGCAACTTTGTAATCTGTGAGCCTATTGTTGTTCCCTGGAAGAATGGAATTTACCGAATGAGAACTGGTTTGCGAGTTGCTTGCAATGGTCGTCTCAAACTCACCAAAGTTTGCATAGCAGTACGAATGTTGTGTACTTAAACAAAGCATGTAATCGGACTCAGTCTGACACAACACCCGAGAAGTCATAAGTTCAAAAGATAAGGCGGCATGAGTAAGCAATGATAATGGTCAGCATTCAACAGAATAACAAGACCGGTTTCTTCGATGTTGCCACTCATCAGGTGTGTGCACCTATCTAGGTATTTGACAGTGACTGATTTTCTGTTCCGTCCCACTAAATGCTGTGCATCGAAATCGACCCAAAAACTTAACTGGTTCTGAGATAAATGGTAAACCTAAGTTACGAATCATTCGTTATTTACAAACTTCGGGATTTTGCATTTCCACATTGGGTTGTTTGATTGAAGTTCACCGGGTCTATCATACCTCATAGGTGAGAAAGGCAAGGCAGTTCGCGTGCTTCAAAGGAATTTTGACTACTAGACACATACTATCTATGCCATCACGCTCTATTGAAATTTAACTAATATTGGCTCAGCGTAACATTGGTTAATGAATCAGACACGCAAGACGCACTTGAGTTGGCTTTCACCTTGACAAAATTTTATATTACTCTGATATTTCGAAAAATCTCCCACTTTGTCATTAGTGAACGTAGATTTGTTACGAAAATTGTAGTGATTTCATAGTCAACGACACTGAAGCTTTGTCTGGAGTAAACACTCACGTGATACAATTAAGTAAAAACTGGAAATCCCTTTCTATCAAGGGTCATAACCGACATTCTGCTTGTATTGAGTAGACTTCAGCCCAACCCTAAATTTATTTTCAAATTATTAAGATCGGTTTTTGACTTGCATTTTAAGAATTTCAATAGTATAAAGTTCACTCACACATTACATACATACTCTCACAGAAAAATATCATTTTGTCTCTTGATGTCATTTAATGTATCTGAACGATTTTTCTTCCTCTAATTATTCTACCTGACATGGTATGCATATCTCGCAAGGTTTTAACATTTCATTGTCTTATGTGAAATTAATCAATAGAATGACCTTCAGACGGCAGTCTGAGTAGCATTCAATACTTTGACAAAGATTGTGTGAAAGCCCTTCAAATGCAGAGGTCTTGCCAAAATTGACAGCCAAGGAGAACAGTCATGAATGCCAAACTCCTGTTTTGGATTGCGTGAGACACGTTAAGCGATGTGATCGGATCACCCAGATGGCATGTTCACGGCGTTGTTTTTGATGTCTACTTTCAAATAAAGATCCGTCGAAATATCTTTTGTAATATCATGCCTGTAGTTATTTTTGCTAAAAGCATTGAAATTCTGTGTAAACGTTGACATGCATTTTGTTCATTCGTAATATCAACCAATGCCCTGCGTAGTCGAATGGCCGGAACTACACCATTCGCCTATTTTCATCAAGACTCATCATTATTTTATAACATATTCACAGTTAACAAACGAATCAAAAGGTAAATCTAGCCGACAGTAACTAGCAATGAAGAATTTTGTTTAGCAATACGGCAGAAAGCAATCAGTTGGGCCACGTAGGTGACTTAACCCTGAATGTAAGTGATTCATGATACCAGATATAATAACTTCAGTAGCAGTCAAGGTACAAAACCTCTCTGTAATGAGAACATTCAAGGTATAAGGTCATGTATAATCATGTCTGAAAATTCGAAGACTGTGGAATTCCTGAGTTTCAAGTGACTTAAGTTACAATGTCAAACAGTAAAACTTTGTAGATTGGGGTAACATTTTATGGTCGGATCATACACATATATACATATAAGGAGCTACATTTGGACAGCTAGAAATACAGCCTGGAAAAGTGTTTCTACCCCTTCCCATCTTTTATTAAAAATAAGATGTCAGCCCAGAATTTGCATTCACTGTAAATATTTCTGGTCAGTTTACCACATAGGTATACAAACAATGTGGTAGTCCTTTTGAATTTCGCCACGATTAGTCGTAGCTGAAATGCATATTTTCCGCAAGCTTCTCTCCTGAAAACTCTACAGCCAATCGACAGATATCACTTTAGGTTACGGCTTTATCAGTGGCATTATTTCTGTAATTGTGTGCTATACTCAAACACTTCTGCCCACTCAACTTCAGCTGCATACTTCGTGAGAACTCCTAGAAACGATAAGTCATACATTTTTAAGCCAAGCGAAGCAATAAATTGAAAATAGTGGAAACGCCCAGTCCGTTTTTATGTCAATCACATTGCGCGTGTGAAATAGGTCCTTAAACAGTGCTTCTGAACTGGTATTGATGGTGATTTACTTTGCCAGAACAAGTTGACCGATATCGTTGAATAATCCAGTGATCAAATGACGTTCAGATGTGACGTCAGTAACCGGTACGTTTTGTACCTCACACACAATGAAATCTTCGAATCCTAGCTCGAATAGAAGGCATATAAGTTGACTGCGCATAAATTAGCTCCGTTTTATAGACACGGAAATCATCGAAATATTCACAAACACAACTTGGCTGGTAGTGTAAACCAAAGTTTACAGTTTATGCCACCGGTCAGGTGAACAAGATACGTCCGTGAACTTCAGAAACATCGCAGTATATGCAATGCAGATAGTTGAAGTTCAGCTGGTGAACACATCTGGCAACGGCCACATAGCCGATCATGTGTCCCCGACAAATGTTGAAGACTGTAAGGTAACATCGGCGAATTGTACGAACTAACGGTTACATGTCAGTTCGTATGCTGATAGTGTATAAAGCAACCTAAAACTAGCGTGCATAATAATAGCAAGCCAAGTCAAGATGTTGCTGAACGTCATTAGTGTGTTGCAAAGTGACCGTACCGATTTGGGTGAGAATGAAGCTAAACAGTTCAAGCGTCGTGTGTGACATATTTTGAATAAATAAACTGTGAACATAGCATTACAAGCAAATTGTTACAACTGGCTTTTCAGCCAACTTCAGTAAGCATCCCTAGGCGTGCTGTGTCCGAAATCCGACTAGCTGATGCTTTCAATAGCACAATTTCAAAGCATGAATACAACTAGCTGCCAGTTCAGTGTTCCATACGATTTGTGTGAAATATTCTGAATAGCACACAATGTAAAGTCTGCCGGAAGATCGGAAAAGATTCTTAATGAACGAAGCATGATCTACAGCTAAAACCAGTTGACACCATAGAATCATGGTTTGGAAACCTATATCGCCATCGAGAAAAAAAATCGGCCAACGCTTTGAATGGCAATAGTCTATATGAGTTTGAGTATATGGAATTCTACTTGTGCGTCGCATAAGTGCTCCAGAGATTCAGCTGAAATAATCTAGTTATTCGGTGAGAGACCAGGTCAACTCAGTGTGAATTAGTACCACGCTATTCTCATAATTTATTCGGCGTCACTTTTATATTGAGTAAATTAGTCAACAATCATTTGAAAACATTAATATCGGTACGTTTTACGCATCCTGAGATGTGAGTTTTCAGCTTTACGGTTGAGTGCACCCGGGCTGATATGTAGTGAACTGCTTAGTTTTATATTGCATGTCCAGCTCATTTTTCACACTTACCCGTTGAACCGTGACCGGCTGTTTACTTCTATCAATCAGGTTGTGATACTTAGCGACTGTAAACGTTCTCAGAAATATATTTTAGTGCTGCCCTACCAAAGTAGTTCACAGCGTGTAGTGCAGAATCTGAATCGGATCGTTCCACATTGTGTAAACCGGAATTACGGTCAATTAATACAGGTCGCCGAGGGGATTAAAAGCCTGCCTCGTATGCGTGATATGTTTTGTAGAGATATTCCAAAAACTGCGTTTTGGAATTGTGTTCAGTGTTATCAACACAAAACTGATTGATTTGAGACAAATCGTCAAATTACCGGGAACACTATGTACCCCTGAGTCATACACAATACCTCTGGCGTTGACACTTAATTTATCCAAAGTCAACAGATGCTGGACGGAGTTCGTGAGGCATGTGCCACAACCTCACCATTGATTAGCGCTGAAGAACCAACAAAAATCTCGTACAGGATAATATGGAATACCACCACTTTTCTTAATTACAGAAGCAAAACCAGGAGTCGTCTGATATTAAGAAAACTATCAAAACCGCCGCCATCTACCCATGTCAGTGAATCACATGTTCGAAAGTTTGATATACGCTTCTTGTGGTTATATCAAACACGTTTCTTGGCACAGAGTTGGCAGACCAATCTAAAGGACCTGGTCGTAACACGCTTCCAGTTTGTCAGCTAATATGTGACGACCGTAAGTTGACTTGAAAGTTGATTCCTCATCAGCAGTAGTTCAACAAGAGTGTATCGAAGAGCGAGGGTTATTGTAAGTTTCACTTAATTGGTCAAACTACGTAGCGGACACCGAAAGTCACTTATCACTTCCTGAAGATATGGTCATGAACTTTAACAAGGTTGTTGGTTTCTAAGTTTAGACCAACATCATAAAAACTCGCCACCTGGAACGTTCGATGAAGTTAACTCAGTCACAGAAGCCGCCAGCTCATACAAGTCCAAGTAGATGTGTGTATGCATGTTTACCGCATGTGTAAGCGTGCAGCAAGCAAACCCAAAATTAAAAGACGTGGCAATCGTAACAACACACACCCACATGTTTAAAAATTTATGGCGCAGGGATAGATCCTTGTAATGAAACGATGAACGGTTACCGCAAGAACAAAAAATGTTATCCTGGCCGCCATATTATCAAACACGAAATGGAATGAACAGTGGTTGCTACGCAACAAACAGAAACATCATAAACGTCGATGAACACCGAGCCTAAAAATAATCGTGATTTGCAGACGTCCAGTTTCACATACTTTGTCAGCCATCTTGTATTTAGGCGAAGGTTGTAAGTATGAACTAACCAAAGGCGCCACTGAGGAACACCTCAAACACAAGCTTTGTTCAGCAACCACCAACCCTTTTTTCTGCTCCCTTGTGGAACATGCCTCCACTCTTCAATCTGCTTCTGTTACGTTTTGGGTCACCCCATGATATGATGGCAAACAATACCTGTATCAGCTGTCAAAGCCTGCCAGGTGTGCTTCTAAATCTGTCACGCCCAACGTCTCACGCACAACCCTACATTTTGTATACGCTGATAATACATATCCGTGGTGAGGACCATACCGCTTACTCATTTGGCAGCGAGACGAAATATATACAAGGTATTGCCAGACTCAGTAATCTTCATTTTCTCTGGATTTTCTTCTACACAATGAAGGTATCTTCGTCCCAGTGCTGTCTTATGACCATAAAAAATTTGTGACACTTGAATTTGAAAGTTATCTGTTGTTCTGTATGAGCTTTCACCTGGATATCGAGTCCGATTTCTCTCATCCTAGGTGATTTATTTCCACTAAACAAATTTTTAAAACGTCTAAGGTGCAATCTATTCAGCCAGCTCTGCAAGGTATTTATGGTCCATTTTCGTCATTGCCAACAGAGAATTTGCTGAATATCGTAGTCAACAACCCAGTTCACTACGCAAATCAGGTTTATACTTAATCTCATCAGGGGCAAAGTGATCATTCTTGCGTTGAACTCATTCCATCGCTAGATTCAGCCATCGAGGAAGCAGTTAATTCCCACTTTCATTCATATCATCCTTAATGCTCAAGACAATCAATCTAATTCGACCCAACTGGATGACATTTTAACTATATCTGATGGACAATTTTATTATGGAATCCACTTTGGGCTTAATTTTTGTGTGCCGCACTTACGGGTTAAGAACACTTCCCGCTCACCTTTTCATAGCCACACAACTGTTAGTGAAGTGACATCATTTCAACAGCGAATGCAGCTGCTTACGTTTGTCACCCGGTGGTGATTCTTAAAGTTTTCTCGATGTAGGAAACACAAATAACTGCGTGTTGCCGAGAAAAACTTCTGAAAAATTTTAAACGTTCGACTAATGTTCAAACTGTATCTTTCGCTTCACCAACAAAACGGAGCTGTAATAATCCACAGTCTTAAAACTTTTGAAATCCCCCTAACTCAAGTTAACAAAAAGGCTTTCCAAACGTTTGTAAGATATGTTGGTGCATTGCTTAAATATGCTAATTCGGCAGTTTATTGTGGTCTTTAAAAGAGTGTCACTATGTTACAGCTTGTAGAGCTAGTTCCAACAAAACTCGTTGTATGTTTCCAAATATCTGCATAGTAGTCTTACGCCAGAGCCCTTCATATTTACCTAGTGAACTTCTGCAAAATTGGGGAGACATCATTTATGTTTCTTCTCTGTTCTCACGAGAAGTAACACAAAGGTTCCTTGCTCACAAGTGTTTAACCATCAATCAAGTTTATCAGAGAAATTTCGGGACACCGGACGGCTAAAAATCTTTTGAGCTGAAAAACATCGACCTTGCAAATTGACATGGGGACGGTTAGTTTCAAATCGCTCACTTAATTTATTTGGGCTTTGTTGGTCAGAATGCATTTTACACTGAGACTGAAAGGTCGGCTTAATAAACAAACCTGCTGTTTTCCTTCTCTGTCCACCGTTATGTGGCAATGGCTTTCACATACAGATGGACCTTCTAAGCTGATCTTCTCAAAGATGGCAAATAAACTTTCCAACTTCGTCGTTCGTTTTTCTTCAACCTCGTTCAACTGCCACCTGTTCTGCTGAAAACCTGTGCAGGTTCCAAATACCTAAACCATCAACTTTTGTTTTTCATTACAGTGAGTTAGACAATTTGTCTGGAATGAACAGTTTGCAGTCTCAAATTTGCCGTGCGACAAAAAACGATAAATGACTCTTCTGTCTATATGTGACAGATTAATGGATTTCCCGTGTCATCGATTTTATCACACAGTCTAGTCACATTTCCAACTACTCTATGCATGATGTTGTGATGAGTTCAGTGTACACACAGGACAGAATATGACAGCACAGTGTAATTACAAAGACTAAATATGTGGACCGAATTCAGGAGTTCACAAGATAGCAAGTCCTAGTCGGTATTTTTTCATTTATCTGTCCATTATATTTCACGGGTTTTCAGGTCAAAGTAACCTAACACAGATTGCACCAGCTGGTCCGACTCAACATAATATGAACGACTATTAACTGGAAAACAATTCCTTAACTGTGAACTGTGATTTCCATTATCGGCGCTAGAAAAATTATAAGTAAGAAAGAATAATTATTTTTTTATCAACCTAATTGTTTTTTCTACTCGTGTCCACTTACCATAAGTCAAGGATGTGTCAGCGTTCCGGTCAGTATTGAGCCGTCTTGTACTGTGCTGTTAGTTTCAAGCAATGGGCGATAAATGGTTAATAAACTTTGTCACGTTTACTAAGATGCGATGAACAAAACGCTGGTTGTTGATAGCAGGGTTGCACGCTAAAAAACTACAACCGTACAATTACTTACACGCCTTAACAGGAGCTTCTCAGTAGAAGGTGCATAACAGCATCGACACAATGCTGGAGGAACGCTTACTGTTGAAGCGGAGAGCTGTCTATAACCGTTTCTCTTCAAAAGGGCGCTGTTCGGTTCTGGAAAAAATTAATGTTCTCGTAAATCATAATGCTGATTAAAATAACCAACTTGTCACCCGAGGACGCCGACAGCAGCGGCTGTTTTTACATCGACCCCTCCGAAACACTGTTACAACAATTACACTTCGGTGCCTTCGCGGTGTAATAAGTGCACAAAATGAATTCGACCGACGCAAAAACTTTTGTGAACGTTCACTTCGTTCACATGGTTCTACTGGAAACTAAAATGAGTAAAAGTCGTGTTGATCAAAATTGTCGGCTCGCAACGCAAAAAAATGCCGTTTCCTTCTCTCTCAGACTTTCAAGTTGATGGTTTACACAAGCAAAATCAGGTCTGAGTAGAGTGTCAAACTAGCTATGAGTACCTTCAGCCTTCGTAAGGTTAAATTACAATCAATCACTACTACAATGGCAGACACCATTGTGGTTAGGAGACACACCTACAAGAATCACGTTGGCAATTTTTGAAAAGAATGGCATTCTTAGTGGAAACAACCGGAATAGTGAATTCACATGAGATAAAGAGGTCCTCAGAGAAGATACAAAACGCAATTTGATTAACTTAGCGTAATAGCGAACAGCATTGCGTGTAAAGTCAGTGAACCATAGTGACCCATAGTTTTGAAACCTGAGATATATTAAAAAGAGACCAAAATCGCTCGTTACACACTCCGAGGCAAAATTGTGTTGTCATGGGAAGGGGCCACTAAAGTTGAAGCTATAAGACATTTAACGAAGTTTTTGTTTGGCTACCAATGAAACCAGTAGAAATCATCAAAATCTGTTAACAGACCTCATTAAAGGCTGACAGTTTACAGGTCATCACGAGTCTTCCCATATTTGTTCAAGAGTTTTGCCAGGATCGGTGCTAACCAAGTTGTGCTTCATTAAATACGTGTCAACCTAATTTCAGTAACCGGTAGTACCAGATACTTTACAATCGTTCGCTAGAGTATACCAAAAACAACGTGAAATGCGAATTTATCAGGAAATTCCTCAGTTTTCCTTTGCGTAGAAGTTGCAGTACCAAATTCGGATTGATTATCTCGAGTGCGTTGACGTCATCACAAATAGGTCATTGATGAGCCTTCGCATGATAAACTACCACTGAGAATGTCAAATGAATTAGACATCCATGTTATCGACACAAGGGTTTGATGAGTTAATAAGATAAAGCACCTGGCAAATATCCTTAACTAGTTGTACTATCTGACACAATGTCTGTATTTTTATTTTGATAGTAGATTGTCATATATTACGGTGGTTGTATTTTAAACTACATACCATGCCTGGATAGAGAACCCATAACTGACGTGAAAATAACAAGACACTCTGTTTTGAAAAGTGTAATGCTAATCATGCATCATAATGTTATAAGAATGGCTTGCAGTAGGGTTGCACTATGGGAAAATTATTTTCGTAATTCGTTAAGATATACGAATTCGATGGTGAACCTGTCGATGGTTAGCACAATGTAAGAAAATATTTTACGTTTTAGATAATTAGGGCGTGTATAGACCAGACGAATGGTTGATTTCGTACAAATACGGTCGCGTTTTGGACTGAGAGATTGAGCAGGTGGTGTATTATAAGTTATTACATTGCTTGTCAGTTAAAGTAGTATCATTAGCGTTATGATTATTGTCATAGCCATCATATTCTTTAACGGGTTGGTTTATAATTACAAGTAAACAAACAGATCGGTCAAATTTGTTTCTCTAGTAGACATCACGGGTACAGGGATGAAAGTAGTTAATTCACTAACAATAAAGCAACCACCTATGTGGGTCAAGCGTGCTAGTTACTAACTAGCGATTCGTGTTGCTTCTGAGTTGCGACAGAGCGAAATTGACTTCTGATTAGTAAAAACGGATGAGGAAGATATTCAAGAGGCTGAACTTCCACTTAAAATGCCACGTGGAGCAACAAACCTGGTGAGTGTTTGGCATGGAACGCAAGTCATTGAACAGATTGTCACCTATCAGATTATGATAGGTTCGCACTAACTATAGTACTGTTGCAATCAGTGCCAACTGAATCTGAAAAGGGCCGTAATATTTTGAAAATGGGCGTTATATTGAGGTTCGTATTTGACTAATCACTAAAACCAGTTTGAATGTCAACCAACGTGAGCTTGCTCATTTCACAAACAAAAATGTATTACGTCACGCTCGTAGAATCAGTAGTCTAGTATCTGTGTACTATCCTCATTAACACGAGCATTGGCTGTTCAGTTATCAGTCTGGATGTTTAACAATTTTAAGCCTGGACAAAACTAGAGCGATTTAAGAAAATCCGATGTAATATAAAAAGTACGGCCTCAGTAATCATCCGATACGACGATAGACAGCCGTCTTAGTTTCTCCAGATTTCGTCTCCCTAGGTCAGCCAATTAGTGGGACACATTACATGTGAACAAACCTCAAAATGATTGTGTAAAGCTTACTGCATCGAGGTTGCGCGGTGACGCGCGACTTACTTTCTCTGGTTTCTGCATTTCTTCTCCTCACGCATGTTAATCGGTTTTTTGTGGCCTAGTGGGTTCAGCATTTGAAAAAGGCAGGTGGCTGCCAGCTGAACAAGATTGATTAGGTTTTCTGTCGCCAGAATTACCATGGTTAGTTTTCTTCTTTCCGCAATGATAAAAATTCACAAATCTTGTTTCTGCAACGGCTTCTGTTCTGATCCGGCATGTCCACCGTTCGAACGTATGTTACTTATGCCTGTCCAACAGCTTTTCCCAGTTTTAATACCTAACTCGTTGTTGTTCAGAACAGAGTCAAAGGCAGAATAGAGTTGTCCACATCCAACTGCTTAGTCCGACTGCAATTAGAACCACTTGTCAGAATTCTATAGGTTGCGGGAAGTTGCGTAACTACAACTTTCAAGTTATGTGCGAACATTTTCATGACCGTTCATTCCGAAGTAGAACATATTATCAAGCAAAAGTTATTATTCTTAGTCACTTCAAATAGAATTATAGTCCGTTTCTCCAATTCACTATATGGGTAAGTTAACCATATCTGAGATGATCATACGCTTCCGTTACATTTAGTATGCTTACAACCTAGGCAATACCAGTTCTACGCATTCTTCTATTTTGTTAGGCAACAGCGATTATTACTTCCTCCTGCTTCGTATGTCGATATTTTGGATATCATTTATCGGTTTATGACAGTCGATTAGCCAACCTTTTGAAGGGCTTTCCAGCACCATGCAAAGCTGGTTTGTAGTGACCAATTTATTGGAATGATCGCACGAATTTCGCGTGGGTCAACGCACTCTCTTTAGAGGCTATTATGTACTCCGAAAAACTACCCACCAGTAGTCATGAATGAGAATATATATGTATGCAAGTTCGGCCACGTTCAACATGTAGGCCATGGTGTACTGCCTCTGAAAGGAACATCTGGATATGAACCAACCGTTTAGTCGAAGATGGAGAGGCGAAGTTTCAATTCTCGTAATAATTTCAACATAAGGCTATTGGGAACACCGCCAAGAATGTTACTAACATTCCAACGACTACGAGCCATCAAAAAGTTATTTCAGTTGACGTGTCAATAACCTCAAAGATCAATGGCTAATTATGTGACTATTCAATCGACAGCGTTCTTTTAATTTGTAAACTTACTCAAGAGTCAATCAGTTTGCGGGAGCTCTCGATTATTTCAAAAAGAAGGTCTTCAAGATCATGTTGTTTGGCTCACACCTGGATAGTTTCCGTCACGTACATTAAGGCATTTCCTACATACCGTTTATTGACATCAAATGAAACTACAAGATGATTAACGATTACTTATTAATTCACTGTCGTTTCAAAATCACTACCACCAAAACAGCTAGCGGAGACAAAGGTTTTCGTGCGATGGCATAGAATAAGCTCCTGTTTTCATAGAATGTTTGGAAACTAGTATTGAATATTGTGTTTAGAATATAATGCGAAATAAATAAGTACAGATGTAATGACGAACGCACACTGTGAAACTAAGGAGGAAAAGGCGAATTGCATTCCGTCTGTTTGGAGATTAACAGAACTCAGTGCGTTTCCTTAAATGTGTTGAATTTGGCCAATTAAGAAGAGTTCACGCCCTCATTTTTATTAAATGAGAATGTGTGATTCACAGAGTAAGATGGGATCTTTAAAGTAATTATTTTTTTCGTATACGTCACTGGGCTATTTGCAGTGCTGTACAGAAGCCACTAATCCAGAATACACCGCGAACTCATGAACTTAAATTTCAATACAGAGCGTCGTTTATTGATAAAAGTTTAATGATAAAAATGATTAATTTTTGAGTGCAACCTATCTTCAATCCCGTCGTTTGCATCAAATGAAGATGCCAATTAACATAACGTAAATTTGATTGCCATACTTCAGAATGGCTGATTAAATATGCGTGAAATCACAATTCGGCGATCAGGTTGATATTGTCGCAGTTTTGAGTGATTAGCACATCTTGACCGCCCCCTCAGTTGGTAACTAATATGTTCAGTGCGTGATAAGACGAGAATAACAAAATAAACGTCAAGTTCAATCACTGATTGATTGTTCTTATATTTAACCCAAGGGTTTGTGTGTGATGCCACAATGACCTGCGTAATAGAGAATGTTTGGGTGATTCTACGAAGGAACGGATGTTTTACAGATGTTCAACGTTGCCATGAGATAAACATATGACGAAAGGACGGGAAGGTTTGAATAGTAAAAAAAGAGAAAACAGTTGGCAGTTTTATCGAAATCTCGAGGTGGACTGTAGAAAGTGTGTCAAACCCTGTGCGAACTGTTGTTTACTCTGAGTAGAAGGGTGCGTATCTGAAAATGAACAAAGAAATATTTAACAGAACTCAAAGAGCACAACTGCACGTATGCCGTGGAATTCAGAAGACCAGCAAAGGACGGTGAACCTCTTAGATGTGCAGAATGCCGAACAAAAACTATGCCAAAGCACCACCACTGAGAAATAAATTACAGCGTTTAAGGCAGATTTCGGTTTTCATGTGGGGTTTGTTTCAAATGCTACTTATGTCTGCCACGAAATCTTACACAGACGCTTCAACATACTTGTTGACTATTGTGATAACCATGAACCTTGAGAGATGTACAGCATAAAATACTTTATGCAGTACCGTCGAGGTCAGATAGCTTATATAGAGCTTATATGGAGTAGAAGAAAGCGCCATTCAAGATTACCAGTTGAAGCGCAAATTTTCACAGTGGTGTACTTCTGATATCTATCGCTCGATTAATCGACTAACTCGGTTTTCTTCCGAAAAGAAATTGTAATATTACACGAAAAAACATACAAACACGGTCTGTCCATTTCTGTCTGGTATTGCAGAAGCTGTACGAAATCCAGCAAATTCATTTGTGACCAAACCACAGTAGATTAACAATCCAAATAGGAAAAGATATTCCCCAAAATAGCTATTAGCAGTAACCTGGAGTAGCTATCAGAGTACCTTATAATTCTAAGCATGAAGGAGACAAATGTTATAGTAGTGATCGCGTATAATCATGAGAATGGAGTTCACGGTTGCACTGTTGAAAATCAACTGCCACTCGGATCAGTATGTCGTTTCACTGAGCAGAGATTAACTGTAGTTTGTGTGAGTACCCAGAGCAGCGCACTGTTTATTCAACTGGTTACTACGTTGTCAGTCTGCAGCTTGCAAAGCAGGTGATGTTAGCCCACCTGTGTGAGCCTGTTTACAGAACCACGGCAACGTCTGTGCAAATGGTTTGCGAGATCAACATTGAGATTTTATTACCCAACGTTACATGGGCCACCCAGTTGGTCGCTCGTTTATGCTAATTCTATTGAGTAAACAAGGGATTTTTCTAACGTAAACTATACGATACCCACAACCAGTCACAATCAGTATCCGTCGACATATTTTCTCCTTACTCATTGTGGGGAAAAGTCAATAGACTGAATGCCACCTTATTAGACAGGTATTACTAGCTCATCCTTACATAAGCCGGATTTTAACCAGTGGTACGGCCCTGCGTCTGCTTGGCATCAGGAGAGAACCTGAGTCCAGTGATAGCTTCTAAGATGGGTAAGCATTGACGACTTATCTCCTTGTATGTGAAACCTATGGCAACTACAGTTGGAGATCACGCGGTCGGAACCGTACTCCATTCACTCATAGTTTACACCCCAAAATAAAGTCGAAAAACCAAAAGACGAATTAGAATTATTCTCGTTAGATATCAGTTAAACACGTCAAGTATAAAATCATCACGTTAGCACACGGAGACAATATCCCACAAGAAGAACAAGCGGGCTTAAGAAACAATTTGTTTAGGATCAGTAGTGGTGCATAATCTCATCAAAACACGTATTTCAACTGTAGTGATAATTCACCGGTCTTAGACGCCACAAAGGTTGCAGCTAAAATTTCAGTCACAGTAGTTTGTGGGCAACACAATTTCAGCAGTCACCTTGAGAAGTGACCCAGTTAGTCTGACGCCGGTTCTAATAGCCTACTTTACGATCAATGCTCCACCTTACGATCAGTCACAGTAAAAGCGAACCTCAAGTTCACTTAGTCCTTCTAAAAAAGTGGCTGCGCAACACTTTATCTGAGTGTCACGGCTGTGATCTGATATGAACAATGCTCAGTTGGTGGTCGAAAAATGGTTGATTGTTGGTTCCAGCCATTGTGATTCCTGTATGCGTTTCTTAACACTGATGGCTTTATTGCTACGTGAATAATCTTACCGTGCTGGTTTAAAACTAGCTTCAGGAAGACTAAATGCTGTTGTCGCTTGACAATAGCTGACCATTCAGACTTTTAGCATTTGATTAACACTAAAAACTGACTCAGACATTTTAAGTATTTTATGCAATTTGAGCGACAGGCGAGTTTACTAGGTGCAGTTTGACTATCCACAAGATCTTCAATAGGTAGACTGACAAGTTGTCCGGGAATTTGTTTGGGAAACGTATGCCAGGTGTCATTAGCATGGTCCACAGGCTTTGTGGGTTTTGTGTGTGAACAATGAGTTAGTGAACGGCGTCCCCAGCTTCATGGCTTCTTCCTCTTGTGGTTGTGTATTACGCGTTTATCTGGTGACAACCGAGGGTGCAGCAGTTTATGAGTTACACATGCATTCATTTTTCAAATGAAAGATGTCTTTGAAACGTGCAGGTGTGATGCTACCACAAAATAAAAAGACAGTTTATAACTGGCCACTTGATATTCGGCAAACGTTAATAAGATAGTGAAAGCAGTGGTTAGACAACCTAGTTTGCCGCAATCTGCTGTTCAATTAATTGAATGAGAGATTTGTAACCAATGCACCTGTAAACGTACAACTAGGTTTGAAGACCATCCGTATGGTTTCAAATTCAGATCGTAGCCAGCTTATCAAGCTACCTCAGTCAATGATGTATAACTATTTGTCCTTGTGCCCCACTGAGTCATGGGCAATTCAAATACATATACGTGCAGAGTTCACATGTTAAATAATATGTTTTGAAATATTGTGCCAGGTTTGTAGTAAACAGAAGACATCAACAAGAACAGGAACCACACTGAAACTGCTTCACAGCGGCAGATTTAGAGCGTCAAGAGATGTTCACTCATTTTGAACTAAATATGTCACTCGGGTTACAGTCGCGTATGGTTTATTTCTATACTATCGCAGAGAACTGTTGTTGGCCGACCAGTCACAAATTCCCGCGCAATATTTCCTCTGGGCAAAGTAGATCGCAAGTTTGCTACAAGCGTTTAACTATCACTGCATCAAAGACTTCTGTTAAAAAATTATGGATATATTCGACTTGTTTCGCTGGCTTCGAGCCATCCAAGCATATATAATACGCCAGGTTTACGGAATAATGAACAATCCTTGTTCACGGGCATGACTTTGTTGTACTACCTTTCTTTTTGGCGCGCTTTTAAACTCTGCGGGTAAAATGAAAAACGTGGCATGACAATATACTTAACTATTAAGTTAATTCTCAGTTAATGACGTTATTTGTTTTTCTTAGTTTCAATTTTATTTCTAACTGTTCGTTTCAAATCTGAAATTACTATTGAAGTGTCTGTGCCGTTGACGTGAAACTTGGTGTTTTATCTTGGATGCCGGTATTACTACGTATTATTGAATTAAAAAATTACAAAGGAAAACTTTCCAGGATAATACTGTAGGTAGTCGAAGTCTGTTTCTACACTGAGGCTGTCAGCCCACCCAAACACCCGACTGTCCGTCAAGAGCCAAGTTTTGGAAACCTTCATTTTGGCGAACATAATGCTAGTAACATTCGTCTGCATCCAGTTAATCCATCTTGTATTCAGTTGTCACTGAATCGAACAATGAGCTACTGATAAGGACGGTTAATCCACGTCAAACACCAGTCAGTTTAATACTGAGTCATCTAGGTCACCTCTTCACTCGCAACCCTACATCTATAAACTTCCTTGATAGTTCGTTCAGCGCCCATTGCACACGTTTCGTCGAAACAGTTAAATGAAACGCACACTCCATATAATAGGTAGTGTAGCCTACGTCAGAAGTTTGTAAATAAATAGATGTGTAGACAAAACATGCACAAATGTCTCTATTGTTTCAAAATTCCTGTTTTATTCGGTGATGCTCAAGTAACCGTAGGTAAGATCTACTGATCACTTCAGTAAAGGACTAATTTGTCACATACTCAGACGTGTTTATGGGTAACGTTCGTCTTTGATATACAGATTGAGAATAACACAACGTTATGAGCAAGGTGTAATATTCTACGTTTCAACTGACTCGGGTGGACAAATTGAATATAAAGTGTTATAATGGGATAGATTTCACTTCGATTTATCGATAAGTATTTGAACATTCGTGTGCGCAGAAGTATTGCTGCAGCACATAAATTGACATGGCAAACTAGAACAACGAGGACAGTCTACAATTTATGCTTAACAAATGTAATATAAGGTTATATATTTAAAACAGAGATTTCCATTTTTCGTACAAAAATTTCCATGAACTGCTTGCCCAAAAGTGAGTTCAACTAACTTCCAAAAGTGGTAAAATTGGGATAACCAAAAAGTTAAATTTATAGAATTTTAACGATAGAATTTAATATACAGTTTCTGCAGTTTTTACAATTTTGTTAAAAAAGGAATTTGGACTGCAGCCGCTCGCTCACGCAGTGATGGCATTGGTGAATGCTAGTGATTCCAATTTGGATAGGACTTCTTATCATTTGCAAACAGTGAACTTAGTATATGGACAAAACAGGGAAGTGTTGATCACTTCATCAAAAGAAAACAACTGCCTCCGTAGCTACAGCCAACAACCTTGCAATTATACCTTCTACGTTAGTTGGAATCCGCGCAGTTTTGTACGTGAATGTACCTGAGTGTTTGCAAATAATTCAGTCATACTTAATTTGCGTTAATTACAGAACGATCAACAATTCGTCTTCACAAAATATGGGCGACGTTCAAATCCCGGCTGTGATGAGCGCATACACTAATGATGAGATGCAACAATAAGGAAACTGGTGTTGGGGGCTCTCAGTGGAACAGCTCGGCAGACATGTTAATATTAATGTGAAAGCTGGCATTTAAGTTCCAACGAATAAAAATTGATTTCTGCCACTCAGGCATACAACTCTAGTCAAAAACCGTAAATATTTCCCAAGTTACTAAGCTAACTTCACCTTCAGTCTGAACATATATTATAGCCACCTCACTGATAACTATATTCACGTGTATGAAATACTTGCAGCCACACTGAAGCTTGCATCGATGAACACGACACTGTACTTCAACGTACATCTGCTAACAACTGAGACTCAAAGAAAAGTACATTCTACTACCACAATGAACTTACCAGTCATGTCCTAATACCTTTGACATGCCGACATTTATTATCCCGGTGTATGCACACAACTCGAAGAGGCTGAGGTGTTGTGGGAGCAAAACTGGTTTTTCGACGACAACCGATCTCACGGACCCGAGGTTAAATAAATATCCATCATCGCTCGCAGTGTTGAACTGTGAACATCGCTCGTGATGAAGTACAACTCTTGAAAACAGATTAAACCGTCAATTCCATTTCTACAATTGTGGAGTGCTTATGAACTAAAGTTCTGACTTCTGACTACTCCATTCTAATAAGGCAAACTGTGCCTGTCTCTAAATGAAACACTGAAAAGTTAACTATCTTCTAAAAAATAACAGGTGCTTACAGTCATTAATTCATTCGTAAACCACTTATCCGCTTACCTTAGACTCATTGCAGTCATTGGAGTAGTGCGCGTCTGACAGCTTTACAGTATCAGCAACACACAAATGGGTTAGTAGTTGCTAACTTAAATGTCTGACAAATCCGCTGTAGAAACCTTGATGAATGACGAGAATCATCCAGCTGATGACGTACTTCCGGGTAATTTTGGCCGCAAAACACAGTATAGTTGTCAAGTAACTAATATGCAATCGGCATTTCTAAAGTCAACTTAATATATTTCACAGACCATACAAATGTCATCACGATTTCTCTACATTTAAATCACGCGCCACAACAGGAAAAGGACTGAATAAATCCTGAAAATTTCTCACTTGTTTTCATCAAAACATCTTCGATCAAAAACTTTCATGTGTAGGAATGCACGTACTTGACGGTTTGTAACTGCAGTAACTCATAAACGCAACAGTTGGCACGCGATGTTCATTTAAACAAAACGTCGCGTGTATAATTTTCGCGGTGAAACTAGCGTTTGTTAAGCCAGAATTGGTAGAACGAATACATTCTTCGAATTTCAGCTTTGGAGAGAATACGGCCACACAATTTTTAGAAGATTGAAAAATGATTATCTTCATGGTTTGAACAGCAGATACCAGTTATCAAAAGCGGTGTTCACAAAAGCAAGTGATCGGCGAAGCTATCCTGGGTGGCGCCCATTCCGATGACACTGCTACGTTTACTTACTAAATTAAGAAATGAAATTTCCGGAGTGACTCTAGTTCGGAATAAAACAACATATTCCGTGGAAACTTATTTTACAAATAGTATGGTACTTGACTTTGTTCACTGTGAGGACATAATCACTTTGAGTGGCGCAAAATCTGTAATTAAGAATTAAGGAATTTGTCACAAGTGAACGAAACTTCCATGTTTATCTTTGGAAAGTTTGATTGATTTCGTCAAATTCAAAGAGAGCATAAAATCAAAAATCTACTTGGCAAATGCATATGAATGTGTCGCTATTTAGGGCCCACTATGATTCAAAGAAACTGAAACTGTGTGCTGCTAGACAACTCGCAACGAATTGATATTTACGCAAGTAAGTTTAATCAGACAGTAGAAAGTTTGGACGGCTTCAATTGTTTTCCAACATGCAAAAATGTGTGTGACTTTGAATTAATTGTAAAATCGTCACACTCGCCCAAAAATCGACTTTCCTTGGATGCTTTCATCATTCGTTGAATCTTTCAGGTACAGCTGACAAAAGGAAAACGGTTTTAGTCATATCTGTTGTCTCTCCGGAAAGGCTGCCTAAATGAGCCACCAACTTTACTCGCGAGAACGCACATTCTTAAGCAAAATGAACAGCGTAGGAAATGGCAATAGTCGTCGCCTTCTATTGGCAG
The DNA here is from genome assembly GCA_008508345.1 of Paragonimus westermani. Lineage (NCBI taxonomy): Eukaryota > Metazoa > Platyhelminthes > Trematoda > Plagiorchiida > Troglotrematidae > Paragonimus > Paragonimus westermani. The sequence continues at coordinate 26,022 of QNGE01006368.1, forward strand.
TATAAAAACGGACACAGGTAAAATGTAGCACAACACCACTTGAAATGAACAACCGTGTTAGGTGAATTCCTCCTCAAATTTAAATGAAACTACTTTAACCCATCATTCAGTCACCTGTCAAGTTAACCTACCCGTTACCTGTCAGGTAACGTGTAATCGGCCCTGCATCTCAATTCTTTTGCGCATTCATGCTCAGTTAGACCCAAATCCGGCTAAGAAATGTCTGTCGGTCCCTCAGATTAGTAGAAAAATCAGCAGTTGTCGACAGTGGTCCGCAGTGACCAGGACGCTGAGACGATATGGCTGATTATTTTGCGCCATATACCAGAAATTATCTGCCCTTATTATAGCGGCTTGCACACTTAATTGTTTATATCCAAACCGTTAAGGTAATTGTGATAGTAATCCTTAACACACTGCTGTTAGCCCTGTACAGGTTCGTCCAGCCGTTTCTAACGCAATCACACTCAAACAAAAGTGTGCATACACGCACTTGTTTTTTAGCATATCAAGTGTTCATGTGATCGACCTCCTCAAATGTGCCTAGTCTAAAGTTGCCAGCAGCGCATGGACCCTTCAAGGTAGTTAATAAGGTTTTACAGAGCCTGTGAGGTCAGCTTTCTAACGTAACCAGCAAACGGTATTCCTACTTCTTTGGCTTAGATAATACGCTATTTTGCAACATCCAGGAATCCTTGTAAATTAAGGGAAATTGTTTCACATTCGGATTACCTTTTGTTTCACACTGTATTAGCAAAACTAAGAATAGTTGGAGTTTCAATATAACTCGAGTGAAACGGAGGAAAAACTCAACTCAGACTACATGGTTTTGTTGAAATTTAACTGTAACAGTGTACCTCACTTTATCAGAAAATATAAGCACTCAATGTTACGAACCAAGCCTGATTGCAATATTGACTTTTATTTAAAACAAAAACGTTCGTCAGTTATTAAATGCTCTCGTTGATCCATTATCTGCTGGCCCATATCTGTAGCCACCAAGTAATTTTGTGAGGTATACTGTCGTCGGAGTATAATGCAGGAACTAACGATCCCTGATAAGGGGCGACCTGCGCGGACTAGTTGTTGGTTTTCGATCATCCCTCCAAACGGATTGATACGAGCTTACTACTACCCAATCTTTTTCAGATAGCTATCAAGATTGTCTCCAACTCTACCCGGTTAATTACACCTTACAGGACCGGTCGCATCAAAATACCCTCGCCAACTACCGCGTCATCTGTCAATATTAACCCAGGAGGAGAATCATCCGCATTGGCAGAACCGAGCGCCAATTGCAGACCAGAATTACTGGACATACACCAGTTTGGATCAGATGGCAGATTTTTCAACCAACTGATGATACGCCAAACACCGTCATCACCACCTGAATCAACAAGAAGCCTGCATCAGCCATTGTCCGAAATTTGCTCTTGAGACACAAATAGCGGGACAAGACTAAAGAGTTCAAGGTCATCTACATAACCACCAACCGACACCTTCTTTGGTATACCGAGATGGTTACCGTCGGAGGGAACGAGCCTGTCCAGCTCATTAAAGAAGCACTGTTCGGTATCCTCTCATGGCCGTAACGATGGTGGGGTCTGTGCACTAATAGATTATTGATACTTAATTGTAATTTGTTTCGCAGTTCGGTTTTCATCTGCTGTAGTAGCTTGTGATCCTAAGTAGTTGCTCATTTGTTGTCAGTTTACAACGATAACTCTTTCGTTCCACTCTGTTCTATATTACCGAGTCAGTTGACGAGATCATCAATCATCGCACATCACGAATAATGTTTCAGTTCTGATGTATTTCGTTATCACCCAGTCTCTCCACAATAATTGTCACGTGCTTAAGAAATTTACACCTATTACTGGCAACATGTACATTCGTGTCAAATACAGCTGCAATTGGTGTATACTCCACGCGTTCGGCCGTTGCAAAAAAATGAACCCCATCCCTCACCGCCTCACTTATTATGTTGTAGCCCCATTACAACCTGAGAGTCTGTGTTCATGTTTGTTTACCATGTAGGTTGTTTGCAATTCTGCCGCCGAACGCTTTGTGACATGCCTGTTTACTGTGACTACTGTGGTCAACAAGTAAAGTAAGATTGATTGATCTGTCACGTAATTATTCAGTAATATTTCGTCCACGCCTGTACACTCATTCGACCGGTTTTTGTATCAAGCTTACAAATGTCAGTGGATTATAAATCGCGCGATCGATGGCCCCAGTGATTAATTGGTTAATGTTCAGTGATGAATTGTGACGTCTGGTTATTTGCATACTGCTGAGGACAAACCAGAATGTTTGACAAGTTCAACAAAAAGCAGTTGTTCACCAAACGCTTTGAAAGTTTCTGTTATACAATTTCCTTGTTCTTGTTGCAACTAGTTCCAAACAAGATCGGAATTAGAGACACTAGTTTACACAATACCATTTCGTTATCAACAACTAGACAGTTACACTGAACAACACAGTGGTCAAAGTGAGAGGATCGCATTCTACAATTAACATAATTTGAAACTGAATTGTAGTTTCCCTGACACTGCATATTGCATGGAACATTTCAAGATTTAGTATCCCTACAAAACGAATTTGAAAAACATAAAATAGATTTTCCATGATGGTTAGCCAAAAACACTCAATCTTGAGTAAGCAGTTTTTCTTGCAACAGAATTCCCCAAATATTCGCTATGTTGGGCACTCAAAACGCCATTACTGAACTATGCACATTGTATGAAACAAGAATGTACAAAGGGTTACAGATGGAGGTTCAAAGTACTTTTAATCATAGCCCTGAAACAGTTATGCAAGCAGCATATTGTAATTCTTACAAGCATTTACCAACTCGGCTTAGATACTACAGTATGGATCGTACCGAAACGGTCAGGCTGAAATGTCTATGTAAACGTGCAAGTTTCGGTCATATGTGTAATACTGAAAGCAAAAATTAAAATCTAAACCAAATCCCCGCCTCCTCATCGGCAGCTATCACTTCTATCCAGCCCCCATTCCAGACTGCGAAATCTTCATGCGAATAACACTTGTTTTCAATGACATTTACAGGATGATTGAAAATGTATTCACAGCACTCCACTGAAATTCTCTTAACTCCTCTGATGAAAGACATTTTCGGCTGACTTGCCGTTTTGGGTGGGAAATGTTAGTACTGTTCGGAAACAACTTCTACAAAAAAAAACAGAATATTTCTCAATTTTACACCGTGTGCTGATGTGGTTGAATCATCAACGGAATTTGTCGCTGTTGCATCCGTTTTCAATTCTGATTGTGTCAGTCATATTTACTCCACTGTTACGCTACCTGTAAGTTGCAATATTCTCTGTTCGCACGTACTAGAAGTGCTAAGCTCATTAGTTTTCCTTTTGTAAAAAGTCAACTTTCAAAAGTAGTCGGCTGTTCGACGCATACTGCTTGTAAGTAGAATACGCATTATTGTCTTAGTCTTACTGTGTAATATATACTGAACCTTATAGTTGAACCTGGCGGCCCGAAATCTTGAAACTTTTAGAATCATGTTGTACTTCTACACTTATTAGGAAATTCGTGAAGAGCTCAAATGTGGTGATTATACTACGTGCCTCTGCAGACAAAATTTCACTTTATCTCACCCAGTGCTTTCTGATGGTAGACGATTGACGTGAGCTTTGTTGGGACAATCAATAGCACCTCTTATCATGAGGTCCAGAAGTATTTCTTCGATTTCAAGGAAACTGTGCATATTAGTTTAGGTAGTTTTATGACCAAAACAGTACTGATAGACGTTGTCATCAATATATGTCACCTAAAGTTTGGTGGGTATGTGATGGCCACCGCATTACTGAATATATGCATATTTCAAGTTGATTGCATTACCGAGGAATCAGTATGTATTGTGCAATATTTTGTGGGTACAAGCTGGTTTACACAGAATAGTGGCGGGGCCATTCATGAAAAATGTTCACTGATCCTTTGAGTGTGGTCTCACCATTATCAATTAAGTTGCAGGTTGTGACGTTCGGGTCTATGTTCATAAGTTGTATCTTCTAAGATTGACTGAATATGATCGCCACTAATCACGGAGGCGCTTCCATGAGGTCTCTCAAAGTATAATTACATATTCCTTGATCAATTTTGTTGTACACCGTCTCCATTTTCCAGAAAGCAATCCGGCTTTGCATCGAAATTTTTCCCACCGGTTCATTGAGTCACGCTCTTTTTCCGGTCACTTTCGGTTAACTGTGCCCCTCAGATAATTCATTTCAATACTGCTTGAATTTAAGCGGTTTTTATCCGAGAAATGTTACTTGTTCTTAAACTGGAGATTTGTTTTTACCAATGAACAAGTGAGCGTGAAACGCCTGTTGCAGAGGACCCTAGTTGGCACGCGCACTACTTACTCACACGACTGCACCCGTTCGAAAAACTGTTGTCTGCTCACTTTTTTAAACCACTTACTAATCTTCTTGACTTTGTTTGTACCAGTTGAATGGTTCCACTTCCTTCCCTGCTTGCCGCGATGTTTGACTAGAAAACTGGAAGCTGTCGTGTCGCGACGTAAAAGTTCAGACAACTGAGGGAAAAATGGGAAACCTCAGCAATCCCATAATGAATTAATCATTTGTTTCGGTTTGTACAGTGGAAACAAATAAAATTTCACCTTAATGAATAAGTGACGCATCGAGATTATTGTGGTAATAGACTTAAAGTAATGATATATTAGTGCTTTCCGAGAAATGCAGCTATGTTTCCTGTTAAATCAGTTATCAGTTGCGGCAACAGAGCATTTTTCAACTTGACAGCTAATAGTTTTGGATACACTGCTCAGACATTCGAGGCTCAGAGACAACTACGGAAGTTACAAGGAGTTGACTAGATAAAATTGTTCCCTGTAACAACTCGGTAAATTTCACGTGTATAAAATTGCATGTAACTTTGATCAAAGAATAAAGTGATTCACGCTTGTTTATTGGTCCAGCTAACCGGTTTGTCATGACAACCCTATGAATACTCACGAAACTTCAACATACACATATTAACCCTAGCTGATAATCAACCAATTGCCAGTTGAACAGCTCCTTTTTGACGCACGTTTCGTCTGTGTGTACTCCTAATTCACCAGTCTGTCAATAATTAATGCGCGCTATTAATCAGTGTTAGCTGAATCTCCTATTATTCTAATAAAGAAGCGAGAAAATCAAATTGAGTTTCTCCAGATAATGATGTTCCATCCGACTTATGAGAAAACAATCCAAATCTACTGGTCACAGTGCTTGTGAACTTGACCACCTGATTGTTGATGATAAAGGTACGCAGACCTACAGACACCCCATCATTTCCACTACTGTTTTCGATGTCGGACAGTGCAGTGGAGACAATTGTAAAGCGAGATGGGATCAGAATAAAACCCGGCATTGCACCACAGGAGCATCTAGATATGTCCTTCAAATTAGGCAGGTTAGTATATCAACGTTAACACTGTTTTTGAGAGCGACTTCAGTTAGATCCAGTGAACGATTAATAGTGAATAACTAAATCAGAGAAGCGGTTTTGAAAGACAGCAATGCCAGGTCGTATGTTCTCGTCAGTTGTACATTAGAACGGTGCAAATCGAAAAGTATTTAGGTGAATTATGTTCGTCCGTCAAGTCAATGTGCACATTAGTCTGTCATTGTTTAGAACCATGGCTGACGAGAGTTCAAACTCAACAGCGCTTACACACAAAGGATTGGCTCGCTACGCGTGACTAGCAGCGTCTCGAGTGAATTGAGAATGACAGGCTTGTGATGACGCCTCAACACACAGAAAGCGTTTGTCGGGTCAACCACATGACCGGCCTCCAGAAGGTGTCTGGCGACAGAAGAATCCGGTTTGTTAAAATCACACGTTTTGATATTTTCAGTACACAATAATAGGAAAGGCTGCAAGATATTTTGCGTGTGATATATGCGGCTTTATGTTATGAGCCAGTGCAAATTCACAGATAAACTCGACCGTCTATCTTAATGGCACATTAGTGGAAAGCGAATTTACATCACGAAAGTACATAACTTTTCCTTTCAAGTCTGAGTTATCTGGAACTCTACATATTCCAAACGCGAAATTTGGAAATGAGTACACGAACTGGCTGTAAAACATCTACTACCCACTTGGCCTTAGAATGAAGGAATACGTGCCCAATTATATCGAAGACTTGATGCGTTGCGTGACCTGACGCGACCCCACAAAACAACGCAAGCCAGCTTCTCCGATCGCCAGACACCTGCTGGAGGCCGGTCATGTGGTCCAACCGAGAAAACGCTTTTCGTGTGTTGACGCGTCATCGCAAGCCTGTCATCGACAGACTAGTGGACACGTTGACATGATGTCTGAACACACCTCACTTGAATATATATTGTGAGGTCCACCTTCCCAATGTGTAACTGACAGCAACATATGAGTTGGTATTAC
>QNGE01006369.1:0-32466 GCA_008508345.1 Paragonimus westermani
ATAGTTGCTATATTCAAGAAAGGAGTCGGGGGCTCTTGCGAATACCATAGGGGAATTAGTTTGACCCCAGTCATTTCTAGGTTTCTGGCGTTCATTATGTTCCACTGACCTTTTACAGCTCGGGAGGCAAACATTATGGAAAAACAAACAGGGTTTCACTTTTCGTCAAATTCTGGAGCAGCGTCATGTATGCCACGGATCAACAATGGCTGTAGTTCTCGGCTTTTATAGTGTGTTCGTTTCGGTCGATCGATCTGCGCTTTTAAAGTCGCTTAAGCTTAGAGATGTACCGACCACGTATGTGAACATACTGTCGGCGATTTATTCGGCTCCGATTAGGGTTTACTGTGATCTATCTGACGGTTTCAACACCGGGAGTGCCGTACGTCATGGCTGTACCCTGTCACCGTTTTTCGTTAATTCTGGTTTTGTGTAAATTGAACGCCACCAATAAGTGATCAGAGGCTTCGCATTCCCATAAACTTTCGTTTAGTTTTTGACATGACCTGTACGGAAGTTTGCGCAATAACCCAACTTGCTAACCAAGCGTTTTTTGTGGACAACAGATCCATTAGTCACAATCAGTCGTCCGTTAATTCAGTTCACTGTTGGCATTGTGACTAATTGGCAGTCCGACAATCGTGTTCTCCGGTTAACAAGGAAACGGGAGTGCATAATATTTGGATTTTCCAGCCCACTTAGATAAGTATGAACTTGTAACGTAAGTTAAGCGATAACGAACTTTTAGAGAGTAACAGGTTGTGAGTTCGTCAGTAAAATTCTTTTGAGTATACCGAAGGGTTTCCCCAACTGCACAATCACTTTGCAACAATGCCAAACTTACAACGTATTGGTCAACCTAAGTTCTACTACGTCACACAGTACAAGGTTCGATGGTTGTGCACTTGCAAGCACAGTGTGTGTGAACGAATATATCACAAAACATACACGATCTCTCGATTGTCCGAGTTCGGTATAGTGGCAGTAGTTATGTCTGGTTTGAGTCTGTCCACCATGTGTTCGTAACAGTGGGTAAGTGGATAATGTGTTCATTCATGTGGAACGGAATCGACTCGAGTTTTCACCCTCAGGCGGTTTTTAACGTATTTGTTGGTCTTAGTTGAAGAACAGTGAAAATATCAATGGACAAAGATTGGGGGGAATAAGAAGAAACAAAACGAATTAAACAAGAAATTTTTATGCCTAAGAAGCTATCAGTGAAATTCACGTGGAATGTAACTAGATTTTGAAAACTAGACGAAATTTCTCAAACGTTTACCCTCTTGATCACCATATTTTTATGTCTGCTGATATTCTCCGAACAGTTGATGGTAGTGTGGGTCACTCTATTGGACTGCCAACTATTTAGTATAACATGAAAGTTATCATATAAAACAATAATGGTATATTAATGTAAGATTTCCGAATTTTTCGATGTAGCCTCTTACCTAAGGCATACGTCGTTTAGTTGTATGGGGTTTCTCAAGCTGGTTTGAATCCAGTTGAAGTCTGGCATTCATTACAAGTGAATAGTATTATGATAAACAATTCTCCCTTGCTGTTCAGTACTGGGACAGCCGTGAGGAAAAAGAAATTAAAAAAAGCAGATCGTAGTGAGTAAGATATTTTCTCAGGAACGTCTCGATCACCTTCGTCGATTACGCCATATACATAATGTAGAGTGTATCCATCACAATGCATGTAATCCGATACGCTGAGTCATATCGAAGATGGGGCTCAGGGCCACAAACAAACTAGCCAAAATTCTGTCACGTCTACATTAGACTCAAATTTGAGATTCTAACCTTTCCAAATTGAGAAGAATCAATCCATATAGTGACTGATTCGCAAACTCGAAATTCGGAGTATATGAGGCTGGACAGAAAAAAACCGCCGATTTTGGGTTAAAAGTTTTTGAAAGGCGGAAAGGCATTGAAACCTTAAAAATAAACGAATAATGGAACTGGAAGGAACAAACACTGAAGCCGATGATGATTCGACTATTTGTTCTTGTTACAGTTCCGCTTGAATTGATGAGTATACACTTAACAGTGTCACAGTAATTTAATCGATGACATCTGTCGAAAATTTTTTACAGAAGACACCTTAGGTAAACATTGGATGAATAGTGAAATCATACTGTGTTCAGGTAGGGTATTCAGGGCAATAAACCACGATCAGTTGAAGGGACTAAATGATTGAAACGGTCGAAGGAAATTGTACACTTTCAGGATTTTTGACCTTATTTTAATTCGATCGAACAAACCATAACTATTTACCGGACAGCTTCACCGGAGAACTTTTATACACTACGTGACTATCAGCCGAAGGTCTTCTCGGCTTCTTTAGTTATTGACAAATACCATCTGAAAATATCCTCTCCACAACTTTTTATCCATAATCAAATTGGTGGGATAACCAATTGGCGTTGGCATGTGTTCTGGTATTGATTTTGGTATTTTGTATTTATACTGCCTAATGGTTTATGTTCTATTTTTATCCACAGTGAGAGGGAAATATACGGCCAGCCGGACTAAGTATACAATACTCTTTCAACTAAATTTTTCGAACTGGATATTCGTTATACCAATAAAATGGAAGGATTCTGTAACTAGGGGTAATGCGTTTCAAGGAAAATATATCAGTTATTGATACAATTTCAGCAAGTTAATCCTGATGGTAGTTTGGGCCGAGATTGCGGATAGTTCTAACGTATGAATAAGTTGGTGACTGGTCCCACGTGCCTCCCTTGGTGTACCGATATCACAGTTACAACTGTCTCCATTCGGACCGCTTTCTTAGACAATATTGTTTGGGCTAAGCACAAAGATTTTTCGTAGACAGTAAGGAGTTAGGGTTAGGCCTCTTCTGCTCTGTCAACAGTGCACTGATGGCCCTATCAGTCAACAAAATTAAACCACTTAACTGACTGGTCTCAACAATTCCACATGAGGATCCATGTGTTTGACAACTCAGCGGAAGTATTCTTCCTGAATGTGCATTCTAATGTTTGCACTGCTCCATCCTCAGCGTTAATCATGTGTAACAACCACATTTCCACAAAAATAAATTTTCTTCGACTAATCTGGTATTTTTTGTCTAAACCAGTTTTGCTCTTGTTGGTGCATATCCACGTTCAAACGAAGAGTTGAACCACGGGCCACCTGGTTTCTAAGGCTGAAACCACTAATCCATTAATTTCACGCTCAATCATTGAAGCAAAGTGCTTTCATTGTGAGGTGGTAAATCCAAAACCTCGTCAGAAAGTATGGGCAACGATTAAACTTCTGTGCTTTTTGAAGTGTAATAAGTTATTCTGTTCATAAGTCCGTCAAAAATTTTCCGAATATCTAAACGCCAGTACACTAATATTTTACATATGGTTACATACTGCTGTTTTTGTGCGTATAACCATGATCTCTACAACCGAAACGGTTAGCTAATGTCTTATCATTTTTGGGTTAGTGTGTAAGTCTGTACAAATGACCTTGACAAAATTACAAAGTGATTTCTGCATGTGGTTCACTAGAAAATATTAGGCAGATGTACTCCTCAAATCTTTTCCCGTCTTCCACTGCTGCTTTTCTGTGAGACACTAAGAACCGACTTAAATTATCCGATTTTATGTATACATTTACTAACCGTGACATTTTTGTTCACGTAGAAAATGTGTATGCCTTAGGGCTTATCGATCGGCTTTAGATCACTATTAGTCTGTCCATTCTGAGAAGCGGAAAGCACAATCTTGGTATGTACGACTCGTGGAATGCTATATATTTCTGGTGGCGCCTATGTGTAATGCACAATAGTGTGAATCCATTCAGCATAGTCACAGAAGAATAGGCACTTCACCCATCATTTACAATGGCCAGCACATTAGGTCATTCACCTGAGCACACCGCAGACTGTCGCCATTTGCTTGGTGTCGACCTTCAAATCAACTCGTGCTCCAGTCTTTTAAAGTCTACGTCAGCGCAACGTGTATCAACCAGGGCGTTTCAGGCTAGATTGCTTCCTACAGACAAAATTTATCTCTGCGTTCATAAGGCATGAACCTTCACTGACTGTGTGTATTTTACGTTTTATTGAAGAGATGTCCGGGCTAATCATTTGGTTCATCCGCAAAAAAACTCTTTATAGCATTCGAAGTCCATCAGAAGATTATGCTTGTCGCATTCAGATCGGATCGCAGAGGTTCTGTTTTAATATCGTTTAAATACGAGACTAACAGAACATGAAGAACTTTTAAGCTATTTGACGATTTACTGCTAACTACTATGCATTCACATAAAAGCTAAAATTAAGGCTTTTCCAACCTTATTGGAAGCTGCTTCTAATGGCGTGACAAATTTGGAAATATGTTACTTTTACCAATGGCTTTTCGGCCCACAACAACCGTTTTTCATTCATGGCTACTGCTTCTGTCCATTTTCTCTAAAAATCGATTCTCTTTATTGCTCTGTTATCAAACACGTCCTTGAGAACAACCATTTCACAAGTATTGACAGTTGTCCAACTTCGAAATGATTAAGTTTAACGTATACATCGAGCATAACAAGTTACTAATAAATTCACCACCATAACAACGCTTGTGACATTTTTGTCTGATCCCGTTTGTTGATAAGCGTGTAGAATCGGGTATCAAACTCGTTCAAGTGATTGAACTATGTGCATAGAACAGAATACATAACTAAAAATTGTGTGGAACGAAATTTTCATCTACTGAAAAGTAAGTGAGTAAGTAGAGGTGAAGTGAAATGGCTGGAAAACGATAACAATGACCTAAAAACGATTGATTAAAAATTTAACAAAGCACATACAAAAATAGATCACAATAAGGAACCTATTAGGCGAAGTATTGATTGCCCATGTAATGGTCGTTGCTATCTGCTACTTAATAGTCCGGTAAAGATAGCCATAGAGCTGACTAAGTTTTTCATCTTGATATTGCGTCCCTACAACTGAAAATTATCTCTTCATATAAGGAGTTAATTAGTTGAGTGAATATTTAGTTGCCAGTTTTATAAACGACGATAAAATGTCAGTGGTTCATAATGACCCATTAACATTGTGAACCTGTGTAACTGGATTTTCATTTACTTACGAGTATCTGAATAACACGCTATATGATAGAGGTGAACTAACACTTCACTCTAAAACTCCAATATATGCCATAGAATCAGTCAGGATTCATGGCTAAACACACTCTATTGAGACGGTTGTAAACCTCTTGGTTCGGGCAGAATGAGACAGAATATGGATGGTTTACTCGAGTAAAACTGATATTATACACAGATAAGTAATGGTTAGCAAATTATGCAACTTGCAACCAAATTAACTCTGAGCGCGGAATTTAACTGTAAGCAAGCATCAGTCAATAACGCGGTAGTTTAAACGATTAAATGAGACGGTACACATTTAACGAAAAGAGGGATTTCGAGCGACAGTTCGTAGTACTAATTCAGGATATGTTGCGTGTAACATTGTGAGAAATGTCTGTCAGTATTTAATTCACTGATGATTAGTCGGGGATTTGGTTTATTTCAAGTTGACCATCACACATTTGATCGCAGCCTTCGAATTCAGATAGACTTTCCAGTCGGCCTCTTTCGAAAACAAGCACTAGACTCCAGTTTCGCTCTCATTAGAGCTCATCAGTAGTGCATATCTTTGCCACGGCCGGGATTTAAACTCCGGTCATCCCAATCATCAGGCAACCGTGTTAACCACTGCGCCATTGACCTCACATTAGGCACGACCGAATTATCAAATCTGAACGCTCAACCACTCTCGCTTGTGGGCAATGATCAGGTTGCCCGATCGTCTCGAGAGGAGACACAGTTACTGCCTGTTAACTCCAATCGATAACCCCGCGATTAGGACTTCCGAGACAGGTCGAGATCACAGAACTCATTAAACCTGCAAGGCGATATTTTAGCTTACTGACGAGTATTTAATTCAGTCAACAAACGGGGATATGCATGAAGGATCTACATCACGACAGTTCCATCACTGGGGGTATAGACATAGGAGCAATTGGGATTGACGTTGTGCAGACCGTCGGTTGTGGTCGCGTGGCGGGCGGTAACACAACGGGACCTGGTGTGAAGGTTCAGTGGTTCGAGCCCCCGTGGGCATACTGATATCTCGCTTTCAATTTCATTGGTTTCGTTGGTTATAGCCAGAATGGACATATGCATTCGTGATGTTTGACTACTTGTTAAGCTATACCCGAATTGAGAGAATGACTTGTTCTTCTGTTCTAATTCTGGAGTCTGATGTCAAAGCGTATGCACTCAGAAGACCAAAGTTAGAATGGTTTTAATTCGTGACGGTGAAACGTGGTCATCGATCGGCAAGATTGCCGTACTTAGTTTAACCACAGGTCAGCCGCATGCGTCGGATGGTAATAACTGGCACCTGAAATAGGCTTACTAAGTCCAGGTTCAGAATTCACATTTGTGAAAGTCGAGACTATTTAAGAGAGGAGCATCGAAAGACTGTCAGGGCTGGCCTTTAGTCTCACACGCAAATCCAGTTATTTTTTGTATCTGTGTTCCTGTGGTGATTTCGATGACTTATAGTTCTTTTTTCTCGATGCGGTGAACCAAAATTACAGTAAAACAGGGGCTTTTGTTGAAGGCAGACAATAGTGACTGTCCTGAAAAGCTTTGTTACCAAGTCATCAGAATCGTCAACAGTCCGTTTTAATCTTTCCTTATCGACTGAAGGCAGTATCCTACCATATCTATATTTAATCGTAGACACCGAGGTCACTGTGGTGAAAATCTACCCGATTCACCACTAGTTCAAACCCCGACATAGTAGACAATCTAACGGAGGACCAGTCCAAATTTTGCGTTAGGATATCATATCAGGATTGAACGGACAACTCCAATGGCACACCTTCCGTCATTCGTCAACTTCTTTTTTGTATTGAACCAATCAGCTTACAGACTGTGGCTTTACATGTGCCACTAAGATCAGTTAATCACAGACTAAGTTCTCTGTAACAGTGATGCATATCTGTATATGCGGCATTCTGTCTCACACATATCAACCGCCTACTGAAACTAGACTCCTCCTTATTAATTACGCGTGAGGTTTCACTTCAAGTACCATTTCTAGCGCTATTCAAAGTCCCTTATTCCGAGTATTACAATGAATCGGCAGAACTGCCGACCAAGAGCGTTGTCTTTAGTGGTCTTCAAAATAGCGGACTGTTTAGTAGATAACTCTAGCAAAGCCGTGGTTATAGGCCTAAGACTCTTCCAAGAAACAGCATGACTTCAGCAAAGAGTATTGATTACGCTTGGTTTCTGTACGACTGTTAGTGAAACTGAACTATCTTGAATGTCCCAGAATTTTTGACACAGCTGCTCACTCCATCCTGTCATGAAAACCCCGTAATTGTGGCCTCACTAAGCGCTTACTCAGGTGGCTGAGGAACTATCCAAATGAAGGTAGCTTCAGGGTCAAGGTGAATGAACCGTTATTAGACTGTCTGTTTGCCGTCAGCGAAGTTTCGCAAAGATTCGTTCTAGTACCCCTATTGTTCAGGCTTTTCATTCTCAAACTGCTCGGAATCATCAACTTACTGGTGCCTCTTGTACGTCGATAGTGCAAAATTCTGGCCAAGTTCAGAGTGTCGTGAGTAAGTGAAAATCTTACACAACGAATAGGAGTGTTCACAGGAAGAAATCCGTGTTCTAACATGACCATCTACGACATTACTCCCACTCGCTAACTATAACCAGGACAGAACTAAGCCAGTCTTAACCGTACGAAAACCAGACCAGAAGAACATAGTGATAGGAAGGCTGAGTTTGCTACAAATTCTGTGGCTATGGTAACGAAGGTACAAGCTACCGTGAACCTCTTAAGTGGATTTTCCGGAACCTGTTACCATGACGTTCTTCTCGATTAAGTTCGACTCCACAAATCACCGAAAACTCCATATAATCATAATGGCCTATTTTTGTATTAGAAACTTATTGAAATTATTCAGAGATGGGTCACTAGGAGAGTTGTGAGACTCAATAGCGTCCAGCGTTCAGACAAACTAGCGGATTCAGGCCAATTCTCAGTCTGTTACGGACCTACTTCTCACTCACAAAACATTTCACAACCTAGGGCATCCATTCATATATCTCCTACTGAACAAAGACGATCGCTTGAGGTAATATTCACTGAAACTGCATTAAGATATGAACGGGCTATTACGTAGACAGAACGGCCTGGTAGTTAGTGGATGTTCACACTGAAATTTTATAGCCGCGCCTAAATCACGTTGAAATCTTGGAATGATACTTGGTAGGCAAATAAGTGAGAAACAAGTTACGATGTCGATTTCCTGGCCATCTTCTTGGTCCAATCCTACGAATCGTCAAATATGCCTGCCTGCTGGAAAGTCGTTTTATTGTATTTAACCGTCCACTGCAAATACAGCGACATATCAGTAGCCTCATCTAGGCTTCCGTTTATCATTTTCAATATTATTGAACGAATTTTGTCGACAGACGATGTGACATAAATAGCCATACTGTGTCCAACTTGTTGACCGTTTTATCTGCACGTCTTCTCCATTTTGAACTTCTGACCTAATGATCTGCGTTACTGTTTACCTGGAAGGCAAACTTGACCATTTGTTTTTATGAAATAAATTGAGGAATGTGGAAAATAAACTACAGAACTTTTCGATCAGTGTATTTTTGACTAAAATTTGTTGGAATTTTGTCAGTCATTTGACCTTGAGAGCGTGAAAAATATCACCCGTTGTTGTGCCACTCTGTCACTGAACAAAAATACTTGCTAGCACAGGCAGAGGAAGCAAATTAGTTGTATGAAGGAAAATGTGGAAAAGGTGAACTTTAAAAGTAGCGTAGTGACAGTGTACTTAAGTATATTAGTCTAGTCAACCGTAACTTTAATCGAAGTGTGCAACGTGCCTTTTTGAAAGAATTGAATCACTTGGGTTAACACAACACAATCCGTAGAATAAAGAAGGGTAAGAATTTATGTCGACCGTATAAAGATTATTCAGTAATATTGGTTTTCATTTGCTGTATGTCACCTTGGAGTGATCTGCATTACCTGTGGTTTGTCCAAGGTGTCAGCCGAAGACAACATACGAATGCCATTCGCTATAGCCTATGTGTTGGCTTTCCGGCACTTGTTAACTGTTCGTCAAATGGCCTACAATAAAAAACCCAATAAATAACAAGTCACCTTGAAATTCAAACAGAATCGTCCCAAAACTGGAAGATGCGCGATGGCTGTCCGTAAGACAGTAAACCCTGTAAAACTTTGTTGATGATAAATATCCTTGTTTAATCATCATTATTTATAGAATTGTATACATCACCACAGTCGCTGAAAGCTTACAGAACAAATCCCAACGTTTTATCTTCTAATGTCATAACTCTCCAGTTAAAATGTAACTGAAGATACTGATATTTAGTAGGAGGGTTGGTTGATGTAGGTTGGACACGAATCACACTTTGCCAGACTGGCAAATTCCGCATTCAAGCATTCTACTCAAATCCTTTCGAAAGGAAGCACATGATCCGAGTTTTACTCGGAGTTTGTCGTTAGTGCATACCCTAGCCCCGGTCGAAATTTGAACTCCGGCCATGATGCCAAGAGGTGACCGCAATGACTACAGTGTCACTGACCTAGCAATGAACCCGACCAAATTATCATATGGAGCTCTCATTAACATTTATTTGTGTGTAATACACAGAATATGCGATCGCCTTGGGAGAAGATGCAGCGACCCTCTTGTTAGCTCTCTGTCAGAATCATAGAAATCGTTCACTTGATGAGCAGCACTTTGATTACTTGAAGACATCAGAAAGGTCTAGTTGAGGTAAACTGTTCATCTCTAGCTGCCGATCGCAAACTATGCATTCCCATAAACTTTTCAGCTAGTCCGTCTCGAAAAGAGTTACTAGACTCAAATTTTACCCTTGTTAGGTACGTCGTTAGTGCGCATCTTTGTCATGGCCGGAATGTCACCCTCGACCATGATCTTATAAGGCATTCGTGCTCAGCGCTGTGTAAATGACCTCACTTTCGGCTCGACAAACCTATCACGCTTAAACGCTCAACGACTTCCGCGCGTGAATAGTGATAAATTTAACCAATTGCAAGCACATATACTGCTGAGGAGCTCCAACAAGAGTGGAATTTAAGCCTGGTACTTATTTTCAAAATGTGATTAGTGTTCAGCTTCAAATGTCTCAGTGTGTTCAACTCTAATATACTCGAGTACCACAATATGCTATGGGAAAGAGCTCATTATTAACCAATGCAACTGAGTTCAACGGGACGCTGAGCCATTAAATAAGCGTCAAAAAAGGATACCTGTCTTATCAGATTGTTAGCCACAGTTGTTTTTTTAGATTCGAATTCCAGAGATTGATTACGCTCTAGTCGATCATATCTTTCCCATTTGGACAAACTGTACGTCAAATCATTGCCAGTCTGTTCCTATTGGAGTGTTTTCGCCATATCCGGAGAGTGAATAGCACCTCAATCCATATAATTACACAGCAACCATGTTACTCATTTTGGTCTGATGCTCAGCTTGACCGCAATCTTTTTTCCATCACTATAGAGGGCATAAATCTCCACAACAGACACTGAGTGGAACCATGATTTATTGTTGTGTAACAATAGGGAAGAAAGTCAAAACGGAGACTCACGACTTCAGAGTGTCAGTTAAGGTGTCCTGCTCAATCTGTGATGGATGAGGGTCGATAAAAGGCGTGTTGATCGATAAGTCTTAGCAAATTTTCGAGGCAGCATCTAAATCCATTATTAGGTAAAGTAAAGACATCAGTTGTACCACATTGTTCTTTCCATGCACTGTTTGTTCACGATTTCTCTCTTGTCATCCCTCGGTTTCAACCATTTTGAAGCGGAAATCATGTCTTTTTTGCTCACATATGTATGGATTAAGAATGCTCTCCGTATTCTTACTGACCTACAAAGGGCGAACTCATAACCTCATATATTATTGGTCATTCGAAGCAGTTCACCTTTCGTTATAGTACATAACGCTTTTAAAATGCGTTTATTGAACAGTTTGTGTACTGCTAACCTGAGTCATCGAATAAAATTTACAAGTCATTCTCTTGCTGCTCAAACATTAGGATTTTGTTCAATAACATTCATTTACACGGCTCCGAAAATACGCTCCTAGGATAAACTGACGTTTTTTTAAAATGCTTTGCTGCACGAAACTCCTCAGGTCAACAGTTTTGCAAAAAATGCATTCGGAAAATAAAACAACACAGCCTCTGTAAAACAAACTGTGGGATCGTCTAAAAAAGTGGTTTTTATTATGCCTCCCTCCAAATACGATACACTGTTAAACATCTTCAACAAGGTAATTAGCGCCATACTGATACGCAACGACATGGCTTCAAATTCAATCTTACTTCCACGAACCACTGCATCAGATGAGTCGACAACAGTACGGCAAACCAATGTTTTCTGACAGTTTCCGTGTGATTGTAGAAACATGTACATCGACGGAGAATTAGAATCTACAAGTCGGTGTCAAGAACCTGCCTAAGCGGCATTTGAGATTCACCGGATACGTCATCTGTAGATCGCAGAATACAAAGCCAACCATGTATACTTTCATTTAAATGGCGAATTACAAGGCATTATGAAATACTATGCATTTACTGATGATAGGTGTAGTCTAACCATTCCTGTATGTCACGGTTTTGCTTGTGGTAATCAAATGTATGCATTCCCCGCGAGAAACTTCTCAACAAGTAGTGCAGCTCCAGCAAAAAATTTTCAAAGACAAAGATTTTCGCCACAGTTATAGGTCACTAATGAAATTTCCCAAACTCCGGTAATAAGAAAGAAATTTCGGTAGCCACTGGTCGTGTTCCTTCTTAAAATAATCACATGACATCAAACTACGACATCAGTTGACTTAATCCCGATAGTCGCCAGGATGCCTTAGTTTACCCGAACAACGGTGTTACTAGCATTCGGCAGTAATACGCCAAACGTGCTCTGGATGTTTTGCTTGTTCATTGATGTTAGTACAACATAACAGAGGATAGAGCAGAACTGTACAGACTGCTAAGCTCCATTTGTTAACGAACTGATCCAGCTGCGAAAACTCCGGGCTGGATTCGGCACCACAACAGAAACCGCAAGAACCTACGTCACATATACCTTATCAGCAGAGTAACGAAGACCAATGCACAATGGAAGATCTGCTTTTTCCCTCAACTTTGTGATTTCTCCTTGTGTGATGTCTTTCGCACGATACGAAGTATAGGGCTAACTTAATTTCATGACGTTGATATAGCAATATCAGGTAACCGGGAGGTAAATTCCCACAGCTCAATCCATTCACTCTAAGTCTACTTGTGGAACCTGTTTTGAGAAGACTGTTCTTGAAATTTGTCACCGCCTCACCTTCTTTGGATGACGAAACTTGGACTCATTGCACACACCCCGCAAACCAAGTTAGGTGTGACCGAATTCGAACTTCTGTCAGTTTAAACACACTGGCTTGTGAATGACGTTCAGGCTGGAGAAAGTCGGTAATTTAACAAACGGTAGGTTAGAGGAACATTTGTTTGCTTCGGACGAAAAATGATTAACATGTATTTCATTGATTTCACATGGTCCTCACAACGACCGAGATAGTGTTGGTAGCGGATCGTAAGTCATGGTTACGTTGAACCCGCCGGTGACGGAAAGGAAAGTGATTTGAGACCTCAGATGTTCGTTCGGTACTTTTCCTTACTAACGAGTATTAAAACCTTCGGAGGATATCCTTCAGAGTATACTACTGTACAGGCAGATTGATCACCCCTATGTAACTGTTCACTGGACAAAGTAGATGGGTGCATAACTCCAGTCAGTGGAACAGTGACGTTTAGACTTGCCATGATCAAAACACACTGATAAGATATGAAAGGTCGAATGATGGTCACTGTGCTTAAGTTGTCTCACTTTATACTTCCAAATGATCGGCTTTCAACAAAACGACAAACTTTTGACTCATCTCACACTGCACTTGGTGAGGACACCATAGTTTACCACCATTCCGCTTAAAGTACAAAATAACTGCCTTCTTAAACGTTACAAAATCTGATTGGTTTTCGGCCAATAGAGTTTTCGTTTGATAGGAAACAAATGTGAAGCACACAAGAAATGAACAGTGAGGTAATTAACTCGTTTCCAGCAGCCGGAACGTTTTCACTGCAATACACTGTAGTGTGTAGTTGTAACCAACGTGACAGCAGCAAGCCTCAGCTGCCAGCGCAGAACGAACGATGGGACAATCACAGTTGAGGCGCACAGCCAAGCAATAAACCTTACGCTAGTGGGATGTCGTGATCTGTTGGCATTCCTATAAGGTCTCGGTGTCGATCGAACTATGAGGAACACTAGGTCTTCTCAAGCCTATCTGGACCCGATAGGAAAGGAGTGCAAAACCGTACTTTTCTGCCAGTCTTCGTAGCAGTGTGTGCATCTTTAGTAAAAAACAGATAAATCGTCCTGATAGAAAAACTGTGTCACTGTGCACAAATATTTGCAAAACAGGAATAACTAGTAAGATGTTGGACAAACAGACACGATTAAAAATATAAGGAACACGGTCTAAAATAAATTTGGGAGAAACAAGACAACGATTACTAACATAGTCACAGCTTCGAAAAGTCGTTTACCTGGTTGTCAGAAGAATTAACCATGTGTGGTAATCAATTGTACATACATGTTTTTTCGTAAAGCATCCCACATGTATGAACGAGTACTGATTGGTGGGAAGCGTTTAACACGACAACGAAGGCTCCTATGAAGAGGAGGTGGGTAACAGAACGTTTTCGAGGCATTGGAGGTGAAGATAAGGTTCACTGGTTTTGCTTGTAAAAAGTCAAATGTTCCCACGAAATTCAAATATGCCTATTGTATTACTGTAAATAAAGACACAGCTACACAGGTTTATAGAGTAAGATCGATATATCGATCAGACTTATGACGGAAGAAGCTCTTAAGAATACTTAATCTCCTTTGGCCTACAGTCAGTCAAGCTCACATTCGGAACGATAATTACGTAATTGCTAACAAACACGCAGTCCATAAACTTTATTCGCCAATTTTATTACTTATCCTGAATACCGCTTTCATATTAACTGTGTTATAATTGGCCGGATGATCTAACACAGAAAACAAGTCGTGTTCCCTGCTTTGCTGTTCTCAAGACAAACTTGATCACCGACCCATCATTTTGCCAGTTTATTTGACTCATGATGTCACGCTCGTTCATTGGTACAACCGTGCAGGTTGGTCATCGATCTGGTGAATTTGATCCCATGGCAGACGCAACACCCGAACAAAACGTTTTTGATGTCAGGATACTGGATCAAGCAACCTGATTCCAATAGCCTCGACGGTACGAAGTGTCCTCATTCGGACTGTATTTCATGAGTTAATTGGCACTCGACAAACCACTTGGAAGGCTTGATCACTATTCACCTGGTGCTTACTTTCAACCAGGTGGGCGAGGATAGCATTGTTGACTGATCGTTTTTCCCAGTGTCTTGTCTACTGTGGACGATCTACTCGCATTCATTTCCAAAGCTGTTGTGGTATTCGGCCAGTATAACCCAATATTCCTAATATTCCCAAGTAAGTGATTCTAGTTTCCACTGAATTAAGACAAATAGTATGAAACCGGCAAAATAAACAGGCGACCGTAAAATAGTTTCGCCACTAGTTAGAGAAATTTGCAATAAGCTCTACCCGGACAAAAACTGAGTTGTTTCCAGTCTTAAACCTGGACGTAAGCCAGTTCTTAACTTCTCTTTCCTGCAAACGCAGTATGTACTTCAGAAAATGATGCTGTGGTCAATTTGGAAGTTAACATTGCAAATTACCAATACAGTCTAGTCTACGGTGATTTCGACCGCCCAAATCACCGTGCGATAAACCCCGAAACTGTCTCAGGGCCAAAATCCGGTGCTCAGACGAAAGGGCCCACCCAACGGGCACGACACCTAACCGGGTTGGGTCAGAGAACAGCTGCGCGTAGAACCGATGTACACGCGTTTCCAGTCAAATGGCTCGGAGCCATCGGCCCAACGCGTTAACCACCACGATCGATAACATCTTTGCTGGCCTCACACGCCTCTGTGACCGTTTCAGCGCTTGTAAAGCAACGCTGAATTGCAAACCAGAATGCGCCAGTGAGTGCAAACGGACACAGTAGAGACACGATAGTTCTCCCAGCGCATTTTGTCATCACGACAGTTTTTTCACTAACCGACAGACACAAAAATGCTGCATTCTTGAACAAAACAGCTTTGCAAATCACTAATAGACTGATCAAAACAACGAATTTTCCCGTAAAATCTGACGCACATCATACTCTGTGTTCGAGCTGCGTCCTCGCGCTATTTGTCCACTCTGGTGCGACGCACTATAGAAATGCTGTGAAAACAGTGGGCATTGCTTGGCCTGGTTCAGTCTTGTGGCTTCGTCACTGAGCCGGACCGTTCCACATCCTGTCAGCATGTCTTGGTTGACTATTTTATCCGTGCCACGATGAACCTGTTGCGTTATTGAGATCGGCGTGAACAGCTCGTTCGAAAATATTGTCCAATTGGAGACGGTTTGTTTTCTGGAAATCTGCATCGTCCTGAAATTCGATATATCCTTTTAGTTTGGGTCGACACAACACATTTGCATCATACTGGTTCCGGTGAGGCGATTATGAGCTAGGATGACATGTTGATACATGTGACACATGTGGTCGAGTTGTGTGACGGGGATGTTGAGGGTCTTCAACGCGCTGCTTACAATTAACGTGTTTGTTCTCAAACTGACTTCTCTAGGACTGTACAGACTGTCAATGTAGATGCTTCTGATAGAGTTTTAGAATGGATACTCCCATTTCACTGAGGGCACGTCTGACTTGTGAGCCCTGGATTGACTAATTCAACCTTTATTCACTATATTCTTCAATCTAGTCTGTGGTCTGATCTATTTCCGTCAAAAAGACATGTGGTTTCGGTTAACTCACTTTTGCCTTGACGTTTGATCTGATGGATGTCAGGAAGTATTGTTTTCATTATAGTAACAATGTGAAATTATTGACTCTGTTAAGGCTTTCAAATCTTTTATATCCCTGATATCCTGCTTCTCTGTTGTGACCGCTTAAAATTATGACATCGCCTCTAGCTTATTGAAACAGATCAATTAAACATCTGACAAATATTTCGCAATAGAGGCTACTTGGATGTCATGAGTGAGGTATCAAGTGTTGTTCGCGTCAGGCAAATCGAACCAAAAATTTGAATCAATCGGAAATTGCACAGTGGGGAAGCTCGAGTTAAGGAAGATAAACTTCAGACTGTGCGGGAACAAATTTGCACTCATGTGTAAAAGCGTGTTTCTGCAGATCGCCTAGGCAACGATGAAAACTACACGTTAAACGATTGTAGCACTCACAGACTAGCATCATCTTTCAACATGCAGTAGCCTTTCGTCTGAAAGACGCACTCATGCGACCTACTCCCTAAGATGTGTGGCAATACCCCAAGGAGCAGATCACGGCAGAAGCCATCGAGACGATAAGCATCCAGCGCCAGAAATGACCGGACTGTTTCGAAGACAACAAGACAGCTATCTCCAACTTGATACGAGAGAACAGGTAATCGTTTCCTGTTTCAACAGTGGACCCAGATAATGGGGCCAGAAGAACAACCCTCCGGACTGTCCACCGACAACTCGTCGAACGGCTTCGCGGGATCCAAGACGATTTGTGGAAAATGCACGGTAAGTTGATGTAGAACTACACTAACAGCCGACAGCGATTCCTGGTCCACCGGACCAATCTGCTAGATCATTGGCGGGTATGGATCCCGGCTTTTTGTTTGCCCAACCACAAAAACCATGAGAGTATGGCAGCTTTTCAGATAGTCCTGCTACCATTGCTTGGGAGACTATGAATGGCCCACAACAACAAAGTGTCAAACTTTCATTTGCTGTCGTTGAGCGTTGGCAGGCGTGCAGAGAGGTTTCGTATGAGTGTGAAACGAAAAGATTGTAGGTGGAGATGGACTGACGAGAGTAGTTCTGAGGAATGGTGGAACATTTTTGGGAGGTCGTTTGCTTCAGTTGGTTTAACCTGTCTAGGAGCGGGATGTGGTCCCCAGAGGGTTCAAGGATACCCTGATAGCACCTGTGCTCAGCCGTAAGGGCTGCAAGCAATGAACTAACAGTTTTCGGAGCATCAGTCTGCCGAACTGCGATGAAGATATGCTGGCGAGAATCCTACTGAGCCTCCTCAGTGCAGAATCTCGGGAGGCCAATGTCTCAGAAAATCAGTTTGGATTTCGATCGAGTCGCAGTACAGCCGACCTGGTGTTCACTGCTCGACGGAACCAACAGAAATTTTGTGAATATGACCATCCGATATATGCCGTCTTTGTGAATTTCACCAAGGTGCTTTGTTCCTTGAGTCATATGGCATTGGGGATCATGTTTGATATGTTTGGATGTCCAGGCCAGTTCATCAGTACAGTCAGAATGTTGCATGTGGGCATGAAGGTGAAGCTGTAATCGTGTAGATCGACTTATGATGGGCTTAACATTGTAACTGGAGTATCCTGCACCCGAACTGATTTAGTTTATTGTTGACTGCTGTGCTAACAGTTGCCTTGAAAAACTCTGAAGACGGTGTGGAACCTTAATACAACACGGATTCCCGCCTGCTATATACTCAACGTTTCGGCGCTCCAACCCAACTACATACCTCAACAGTGTGCATGCTTCTGTTCGCGCTCTGTTATCACCCAGCGGAGAGAAAGTGCAGTAATTGGCCGCGACTTTCAGGATCACGGCATCCATTTTTGGACTGGATGTCTAAAGACGTTTTCTTTCCTCCAGCCCTCTCCGGACCGAGGTGCTGAAACCCCGTACCTGCACCCGAGATTCGCATTAATGGAGAGGTTGCTGACAGCCGTGCAGACTTCTGCTACTTGGGTTGTATTTTTTTCACAGATCTGTCCACGGATCACGAGTGCTAGTGTTGTTTTCGGACATATTGAAAGACATGTCCGGAAGATTCAGAGCCTGAAGATGGCCATTAAGCTCTATGTCTACCGCTTAGTTGTGCTGTTCTCACTGTTGCACGGTAATCAAGCTTTGGCGTTTTATCAATGGAACGTGCGCTGTTCGAGCCCTTTCCATTTGCAGCGTCTAAGACTCATCTAGGGTATTCGATGGTTAGGCATGGTTCCCAACATTGTTCTCTTCCAATCCAACCTTCCATTTTGCTTTCCTCCCATTTCTTCTTTAGAGTGCACTAGCATGCACTCCCATACTGAACTAATTCTTGCGCTACATTTTCAATATTTTTTCTTCCCAGTGTACACCATAACACTCTCTGTTTGATTCGCGAGAGACAAAGGTGTTTGTTTCGTTCTACCCACTCAATTGGCTAACTAGCTTCGGCCAGCTGGACACATGGCTCCCCACTGACACACCTCCTGATCATATTCCTGCGAGTTTACACTAGACAGGCTGTGTTAGTGGAACACAAAGTGGTGCAACGCAAGCCACTTGTGACGAGTGTGACGTGAAAGCATCATTTACTTTCGGACACCGTAGCAGGCCAATCCGAGACGTATGCCACCAACTGTGTACGTGTCAAGTCTCAATAGAAAATGGTTGCTTACATAAAGTAGCTCACGTGGACGCTCTCCGTATTAAGCATATTTGAGAGCTTTACGTTTTATGCAAAACGTTTGGATTGAAAAATCTCTTGGAAACCTTATGTGAAATTTTACGTACGCTCCCAGTCCACCACATAGTTTTAATTGTAAATTCGGTATTTTTCTCAATTTATTCTTCAAAGAACTAAGAATCCCATTGCAACCTGTCAGTTATTTCCTTGAAATTATTGGTATTCAGTATTTGTCTTTTATGTGATCAATTCTTATCAAAATAAACTAGTGAATGTTTGTACACACCTCTTATGCTACCCATATCTTATGTTCAGAGATAATCCGTTGTGTGGCAAAATTAGTGATCAGATGCACGCTTGTTCCACTTTGCTCCTCATTTGCCAACAAGATGAACATCGAATTTCTCACCTGTGTTGCACTTTTCTTACGACAAACTTGATAATTTTACCGAGTCGTTTTTTTCCACATGTTCTCATGGATTGTATTAGTTACTGTTGATACAGAATAAACCCCATAGTGATTGTCTTCTTCAAAAACGCCGTCAAGCTTTAATCGATGCGATTGTGCTAATCCTGGACGTGTTCTCTTAGGTCAATCGGAATCGATTATCTGAATGTGCCGTTTGCACGTTTTTCACGAATGCTTCTACAAGTTCAGTAGGAATAGCAGAACAGCATTGAGTTGGAACTGGATTACAGGTTGTATTAAGTCGTTCATGATGCAACGTCGAAGTAGAATTGATGTATTTTTGTCAGTAGATTTACACTGGACTGTTTTTACATATCAACAGAACGGTAGTTCTGACCTTTCATACATTATTGTCGGTTACTAGTGTAAGATAGGGACAGTTTCACATAAGAAGCACGATGCAACACCCAGTAGGTGTTATTCAGAACACCAGTACCCTCGAATGACTGAACTACAGTTATATAAGATATTCTGTGCCGGAAACGTTCTTACCGATCTCTGTGATTACGTTGACCGATTTTGACGAATTTAACACATGTAGTTAAACGAAAATAAAACTGAATTTAGTCGTTAATCGCGAAGGGGAGGCATGTATTTCGTTTTTTTCTTGTTGACAGTGTAAGCACAATGTCTCGATGTTTTCTGTTAGGTTGCGCCCAAGTTTTCGCAAATTCGGTGCTTCTAATTCGATCTGTACGAATATAGCACATCACTGATTCAATCTTTTCGCAATCAGTGACCCATTTTTGCTTTGCTCTTTTATAATAGTTTGCATATACGGGTCTGAACGTTGCTTATTATTAGAAGGTGAATAGTGTCAATAAAGATACATTTATATAACACGTGAATAGCAGTGTATTGAATACAAGCGAATAACAAACTAGACAGTAAAATGCTCGGACTTGTTAGAATCCGCATACCGCAGCAAAAATGATTTTGACACTTACGAATCACCATTTTGGACAGTGGAAGCTTGCGAGGTATGAAGGACTGATGAGTTGGCCTGAGAGTGGTCCTTGACTTATAATTGTTTTGCTGGATGAAGCCATACAAGTCTTGGAGTGGAAAGTCCTCAACGTAGGACTGTATGGTGTTTGGCTCGTGTGGTGACGTCAAGGCAGTATGTGATGTTCAGCATGCTATGCACCGGTAAATGATGATTCCTATTGATGAGTCGCGTAAAGGTGTGTAACAAAACCTGATTAGTTGTCGTAGAAGTGTCCGTGGTCAAACAAAGAACCGGCACTAACGTTGCTGATAGAGTTGGAACCGGTGACTATGTTGGCCATTGACTGTAGGGTGCAATGTCGGGTGGACCTAGCCAGACGCTGCTTCGGGTGGTCTTTACCAGGTGTTGTGCCAGGCGGTCCTTGTCAGTGTTGTGCCGGGCTTTAGTTAAGTAAACATAACTGTTTTTATAGTTCACAGTAGCCCATGAAATGTGAGTGGGTCAAAAGAGTACCACTTCCCGGACACGCTACATATTGGATACGACATATTAGAGAGGTAAATAATCTGAATACTTGACTGACAGGTTCAATAAAGTAAGCATAGAACATATACGGACAAACGCATTGAAGGTCTGCTGATGGTTTGATCATAATGTTCCAGTTAATCGTACGGCGAATGACGTCATTCGAACTCCTACACATGCCTACCCATCATGACCGACGTACCGATATAGACGGTAACGGTGAACATCTTTCCACGAAACCCGTCTTATGTAAATTTACAAAGGTGTTCAAAATTCTTTAAGCATTTATGGATAACTGAATTAAGATTTGGTCCGCAAAAACTTAACACTGCTCGCAGTCGACAGCAACTGAGCTTCATGATGAAGGCTTAATTTCCACTAGTTGATTAGCACTCCTCAGTAATACACATGTCTATTTGACACGAGTGTTCTCCACTGACCTTCACACCTGTAAAATACTCTTTGGCTATTCATTACCCTAATTAAACTAGCACTGTGCGATACGGTTGTCACATCGGATTTTTAACCAGGATCAACTGTGAGTGAGTTCTAATCACTCTCGTGGCAAAATGGGCGATTGCCACACTTGATCTGGATAGACGGTTGGGTATACTGCCTACCACTAGCATTTTTGGACTCCAGTGGCAAAACGGTGGCATCCGCCACTTAACCCCTTTAGGGTCATCTAGGGATCAAAACGACAGTTCAAATCGTTAGCTTGAATTTCGGCGCATCCGAAGCCGGTCAGTCTGTACCACGTTGTTCTCTGTTTAATGGAAGCCGTGTCTGTTTTGTTTCTAAGACTGTCACCTCAAGTTGATCAATCCAATGTGACTCGACACAATTAACCCCACTATAACTTTGGCTACTGGATAGCTTCTAACTAACGATCGATTCATTGAAATGGGCAGTATAGTTCGATTTTCGTTAAAGAGACTGTTGAGGTTGTGGGTGGTATTCACTATATTCCGCAGCCTTCGTCACATACGATACTAAAAAGGTGCCCATGTATCAATTACAGGAAAGACTTGATCTGCATGTACACAATCGACCTCTGTCTGAAACTTACAGATCTGGATAATCCCTGTGAATGTTTCATACAAACTTCCAGTTTGCAATCATCCTTGTTCTTACCAGCTGGTCTCGGTGTGTATTTTGAAGTCTTTCATTTTGACATATGAGATACCAAATTCGTACAGGTTGCGCTAATCGAACCACGTTTGATGCCTGAGTATCAGTCTCACGATAATCTGTACAATGTTGCTGCCAACAGTTAGAAGCGAACTTGGGACGTCAGAAGAGGGCGCCATCAAAGACAATGCGTGCCTTGACTGCAATGACAAATAACACTGCGGAGTTTGGAAGTCGAGCAGCAAACCAACCTTCGGTTGATAGTGCGTCGGAGTCAACGGACTGTTTCGAATTAAAAGCAAACATTCAATGAACAGTGATGTTTCCACTAAATTCTCATCCTTGACTGCAACAGGTGAGCGCAATTGTTAGACCTACTGATCATAAATTGAACGAGGTATAAGATTTAAGATCGCGATTTGAGACCTAGACTAGGTAGTCATTAGGTTGTTTGCGTCAACAAAGTTTAATCGGTGAAAGGGAGATTAAAACTGATCATGGTTTTTTGTGGCTGTGAAGGACCGAGTATTTGTGTTTTCTTAGAAATCAACGTAATCGAATCGCAACTATTTCAGTTGCCGATATGACACGATATTTCACGAGAGGAGGACAGGGATCACATATGCAGTGCACAACACCCTTCATGTTTGTATGTTGACCACAGTCCACCAAACAAAGCAAGATGGATTAATTGGTGCTCTTTGCTGTCCCATAGGGAAGACAGATGAATAGTGTTCACCACCCCCTTCCGATAAATGCTAGTGATGTCGTCAGCACATGATAAACCAAGAGAACAAACAAAAGAACAGATGAAAACGGAGGGGAAATTGCTAGATATGTAAATTTTCATACGAGTGGAATATCACCATGAGTCTAGGTGCGTAACAGATGTCGTCAACCACATCGCTTGGTTAGGTTGTTATCAACCTCGCTTGCGTTTCGCCCTTATCTAAAATTTTCGGTAGATGTTTTTCTCTTTGGTATTGTCCACCAACATTTACATTTGACTAGAAATCTCTCCGAGGGATGTCATTGCTTGGAGTTTTTATTAAATATCTCAATTCTGTTTCCTTGTTGTTTCCATATAACTCCGTTTGTCCTCTTCGCCAAACAGCCTACCTTTAAAACTTACAATTCATGTTAGTAGGGTGATCAGCAGCAACCCGAAAAGTATTGACCACGGAAGTGGCCCAAAGACACGTATGTGTCCCCGCAACAGCAGAGCAGCTCTCAGTGTACATTTGGATGGATGTGCTTCAATACCTACTGCCGATTATCACTTGAGCTTTGAATTAGATCCATGATCATCCTGACTCCATCTCACTAAGGATAACACCCAATTCTTTTCAAATAGTCATTAACCAACAGACATTTAAACAATAAGAAAACAAACTCTAAAGGATTCTAACATTTCGATTAATCTCGTCAATCGTATACTAAAAACAAACAGAATACACAGCAAAAGTGTACGACAACAGCAATTGTGCACATAGTGAACCTAGTGTCAAAAAACAGCTATCTATGAAGATAGACAGTGTGCATCACTAACCTCTACGTTTACAGCATGGATCGTGTTTGTCTAATCAACAGTGCTTCAATGATGACCAAAACTACACTTCCAAGGGGATCGTTTATCTGATATGACGAGCCATCAGGAGCAAACTGCTTTGAACAGTATATATCCTAGGGTTGATTTGTGTCTCTCACTTACAGGATGACAGGACAGTTATCAAAACGTTAGACATTCTGTCTTTGATTTTGTTTCTGGATTTGTTCACGGTTATAGTGACAGTTGCATTGAGATAAAAGATCAGCATCTGCGTCAGAGAATGACCAGAAGTCTCCATTAATGATCGCACTAGAACGCAGAGCATCATCACTTCTCAGTTGTAGAGGTCAAGCAGTTTGCAATGTCTGCTCGATCAGCTCGTTCACTGCGTCCGGACAGCACACTAACCAATAAAATGTGGCCATCATTTAATTCACGTCGATCAGATAAACAGAATCAGTGATATATGTGTGTGGAGAGTTCATATCTTCTAGTTTCCGCGGTGATAGTTTTTGACCTCAAAT
Source organism: Paragonimus westermani (assembly GCA_008508345.1). NCBI lineage: Eukaryota > Metazoa > Platyhelminthes > Trematoda > Plagiorchiida > Troglotrematidae > Paragonimus > Paragonimus westermani. Next base: position 23,881 of record QNGE01006369.1, read on the forward strand.
TCAACCCTATATTCACTTGTTGCCGATATCCCTTTTTTATTGTACACTGCTATCGTTTTGGTATGTGATTAACGATATGTGGTTTACTGAGGACAATTATTTTAAACATCATCAAAAGAGATCTGGTTATTGCTAACAGTATCTGCAACGACTCAATTTCTATAGCTTATACACAGCCTGACAACAGGTCAGGTAAGTGATCCGGTAGTCAGTGAAAGTGTTGCGTTGTGTCACCAACTCTAAAATGTGTCTGATGGGGGTCTTATAAAGTTTAACTTGGTTGAAGTTCCCGACTGAACAACCAAAGTTCCAGCCGCCACTTCTCAGTGTCCTGTTCAGAAGTCGTGATATCATTCAACTAGTAGTTAGCATCCCCAAGAGAACTAGTTGAAAACTAAGCGGCCTTTCAGTCCAAAATGCACCAATAGTCCTTGCTTAATGTCAATTATCGGACGTTCTTTTTCCATGAAACCGATAAAGAGATTCTCGGGAACCTGCAACCCAAATTTGTTGGTGTGGGTCCCAAAATCCCTGCGGATTTTTCCCGTTCATCTTTCCATGCTGTAATCGTTTACGAGATGGAAATCAAAAACCATTCTTTTAAAGATTGGAGGTTAGAAACAATACACTGAACGTGATTTCAACTTGAATAGAAAGTTGTGATGTTGGTTACTGATTGAGACACTTGGAGAGTCGGAGCAATACTCATGGCAAAATGAAAATCTATCGTTAAGCACGATAGTTGACTCATGCCTTTGAACGTAATATTCTGTACGACTAATTCACGTGTATGACTAACAGAGTTCAAATCGTGGTCTCGGCAAAGATTTGTACTACTAATGAGCCCGGACAAAAGACGAACCCAAGACAAGATACAGAAAGTCTAATTCTGACACAATCTTGTACACTTTTCGCTTTTCGTTTGTTGCCAGCCTGAATCTAATCGCTGACGTTCCATTTTACCACATCAATTCGGTTGATAGCATCATTATTCATTATTTCTCACAGAAGATCGCTAACTTGCCTGTTGATATCAGATTCTTTTATTCACTGTTCATACATGCTGATATCATCCTCCAATTGCAAATTTAATTTCCCGAATTTTCCACTGGGCATATCTTGTAATTCCGCTTAATTCCAAGACTGTTTCATTATGATGGTGCGAACTAACATCATGTGGGTCTTCAGCAGTTTGTTCCTCAGGTGTATATGCAGAGTGTGTAGCGTGGTTTCAGAAACTGGCCGTGGGAGCAGAAGACGGAATGTGTTATACTTGTCGATTGGCTTCTCGATAAACTGACCGTTTCAAAGTTTCACCGTGACCTTGGTTGAAAAAATTTACACATTAATTATCCTGCTCCATAAACAGATGAGCATGATTTTAAATCAATGAAAATAAATGCGGCCGATAAAAAAGGGACTCATCACTGCCCTGGACAAAGATCTACAAACACCGTCAACAAGGAACGGTTTTCATAGGAGCGGCATGGCCCACATTACGACTTTATGACAGAATAAAAACTCCAGCTAACATCATCTGTGGTTTTATCCCGTGAGTAAGTTCACTCTTGAACAGAATGCTCTACGTTAAATCAAAAGCCAGTCAACCGAATCACTTTTTCGTTATTGATATTGTTCGTCGATTGTCCGCATTATACTCGTCTTTCGTTCACTCATTTCAGGTCACGGCTTCTGCCTTACGGATCTTTGTTTTAAATCATTTACATACCCTGTAGGCTGACCAAACGACCGTTCCTACAAGGTTAGAAGTGGCGAACAGAAAATCGACATGCCTTCTCACATTGCGCAGCAGGTTTTCTCCTAGGCGTGACTAGCTTTTACTGGTAACTAGAATATTCTGGGAGAAAACAACAACTGAAACAGGCGAAACTGGTCGGGGCGGGAAATATTTTGCGATATACGTTATCACGACCAAAGACTGCTTTCCAAATTTCATACGGCTGTAAACCGTGGTTCTAAGTCACTTATATTATTCTTAAGGGATTCTTTAGGTTGTTTACCTAACCAGACGATTTGCTTAAGACTGAAAAATGTATTGTAACTTGGTCAGTCCTGTCCATCCCACCATATTAGCGAAATCTTAAACGTTTCTTGTAGGTAACCTTTGTACAGGGAAAAGAATGTTTTGTTAAGTTACTAAGCTTGGTATGTGGTTCGGTGAATGTTATTCAGATTCTAATCCAAACGGACTTGATAAGAGAAAGCAGAACTTCTGGAACCAGTCCAGCCAACCAGTCTCAATATCCATCCGGTCAGTTCATTCAGGGTTATAATACATAAAACGAACGACATCCCTTAGGCGAAGAGTGAAACAGAGTTAATCTGGAAACTGAAATAGCTACTCTGCGTACGTGTAAAAGACTCCAATTTGTGATACTAGTTTACTTTCAGTCCGACGTTTTGGGCACACCCATTCGTACCACTCAGTGATTGACATCCTGATCCGTGACATACAAGATCAAATCACTTTTTCAATAATAACAGTAATATTCATAATAGTAACAAGCTAAAGTGATCGATATTAAATACTGATAGTCCAAACACTTAATTTTGTTGTTCTAACGTATTGGAGAGATAGCTAGCAAGATTGTTAGTGAAAAGTGGGTTGGCAACGAAGCTACAGTGTTTCAGGACAGCAACTTAAATTTTCCAGTTCCACTTAAAGCAAGAAACCTCTCTGAAACACTTTTAAGCAAAATCACCTCATAAGGTAAAGTGATTTGAACATCAGTTGTAGAGTTTGAGTCAGCTATGTCTGGGTTTCTTACTAACGCAAAAAAGGGTTTTTCACATTTTCTACTAGCTGACGTACAGTTACAGGAAGTTTACGTATATACTGAACAGGTTGGTAAACATGCTAGTGAGTAACAGGACGCACTGACAGTTGCTAAACACCTCATGGTATTGGATCAGCAAACTGACGGAGTTAACTTAACAGAAAAACTGATAAGCAGTCGAAATCCGGAGTTGATATTCTTTAGAGAAAGTGAGTCGAACCGTACATACTAGCCGGTGTTGGGCGTACAAGATTAGCCGAAATAATTCTTTGAGATGCCGTGGCCTTGATGACAGTGTGTGTGATGTTACCGTATGCTTGACTTTATTCGTCTGATGTATCTAATCTGCAGGTCGTGTTTCCCACCGATAAGAGTAAATGGAATCTTAACATACTGTGATGTGTATTTTCTACTCTGATGAAGTTACGGAAGGATATTCGTTGCTTAAAGACAGTGCTGCTTTTGAAAGTTACTCAAGGCGCTGAGCGTGTTATTAGTTAGTGGTTTCACTGAAGTCTCATCGAACGGAAGTACAAAATATCGGCATGAAAAAAACATTCTATAGGCTGAAAAATCTTAATAATTGTATAGAACTTTCAACCATAATGAGGAGAACAAATCGGTCCCGGAGTGCCACATAAATGATTGAATTCAGATTCCCCAAAACTTAACCACACGCGTTTGCCTGTAATCGTGGTCAGATCAGGCTAACCAAAGATAATAGACGCACGTGTCACCAATAAAAAACGAAACATCCTACTTGTGGTTTCAACCATACACCCCATGAATTCACTATAGTGCTGGAGGAACACGTCTAAGGAGAAACAGGAGGGCATTGAACCGGAATTGACTGTTAAGTGTACTCGAGTGAGGTATTCAGTTCATATTCGGATCAGTTTCTTATGAGTGCGTTCGTTGAGGCTGATAGGTTGAACGTATCTAAGAGTGATAATCTGTGCTCTTCATGAAGTACTGATTCAGTTATCCCACGTTTGAGTGCACACACTGACAATTGACAGATAGATTGTATAACCAGAGACCGAAAGGTGTACTGAAATTCGATACTTGACTTCTGTATACTTTTTTCATGCGTCGCCAGCGTTTCGTTTCAAAAGTGTTTAGTTCGGTTGCACTTTGTCTAAACTACGTGAGATAAACATACGCTAACTGATTCTTTGTACACAGTTCCGGCAAAATTTTTAGAAACAGTAAATCACACAAGTAGCATTGGTTTCAAGTTACCCGATGGAATCGTCAGCAGTTTGCCACTAGTCCAGGTGTCACTAGCGTATGGAGGCTCCGAGTTCTAATCACACTCAAGATTTCGCTACGACGCTACAAACTAGAATGCAGACTTCTGAGGATTTTGGAGTGTTTGGTATCTGTGTAAAGTTCGGCAAGGGTAATATTATTCCATTTCGTTGCTTGTTTCTAGGAATTAGCATATACGTTCCGAGTACTTTTCGTAATTCGTGGGCAAACAGCAACAGCAAAGAAATTAGAGTTTAAAAAGGTCTGTCTCTGATAAGCGGTTCGACAGATCTGATAATTTGGGAGAAAACCCAATTTCTAGGAACCTGGACTTCGGCTGCGTTCGTATAAACGGCAGGTGCAGCATGCCTAGACACGAAACCACGCAAGAAGCTCAGAAACTTCAGGCTTGGACTCAGTTAGTCATCCAACTCACCATATGGACTCATATGGATTTTATCAAATGAGCAACTGAACTGACTGCCCAGGCAGGTTTTCTCAATCTGTTCACGCTGGAATCTACCAACGCCACCGATAAGGGGATTTAAAGTCATATCATTGACAAGTGGTGTGGTAGACTTGATAAATCTATGGAAGACCTAATTGCAAAGTTCGGTGGGATTCCTACCTGACAGTTTATCTCTGAAGAGCTTCTTCGTACATGGGATGGTTAACACTGTCGTCTTCATGAGTCTGGTGCATATAGAAATCCATTATGCCATGGTGAGATGGGGTGAGACTTCAGTGATTTGACACTAATAATTTACGGACGTCATAAACAACTCAGTAGTACAATTTCAAGGGACTGTGGCCGAACCAGAGAAAAACGAGCACCTTGTTAACGCTCTGCGTGTTCTGACTTAAAGAGGTACTAACTTGTCGCTAAACCGTTCAGAAGTAAAACCTAGGTTTTACAAAGGGCACTGATAATGGATCCCAGACAGGCTGATAGGATCACAGCGGAAGACCACATGACCGAAATAGGTCGCGTAGACAGCTCTGGTCACGTGAACCAGCAGTCTACTTTGTGCTGATGGCCTTGGGTAGTTACACCTCTTGTCTCCCACTGACCGACCGCCATGGTTCGTAGCCAGCTTTGACATCGCCCATATAGCGAGGTCACTGGTTAAACATTTGTTCCATTATTGTGCAAAAATTATCCACAGTGTGCAATCAAAACACATGATTTAAAGATCAATGCGGTAACATCGTTCTCTGTTATAAAACCTAATGTGCTAGAGCAGGAACGATTTGATTAACATGTGAGAGGGCACATGGCCGAGTACCCGTTAGAGATCTGTCCCAGTGTCACTGTTAGCTGCAATTTGTGTCCAGGTTTAACAAATAAAGGTGATACACGTAAGTATAAATAAGGTGTGCTTAGAAAAGGAAGCTTTTGAATACCGGTTTCAATCAAACGACGCAGATACTACTTGATACACTTTTGTAAATTCAAATGGACATGCAACAGCAAGAGTTAACTAATCGAACAGGTTGTCATGTTCAGATTATCCACGTGACCTGTGCTTTTCCGGTGCTGTGTTGTTTAACAAGTAGGTACACGTTAACGTTTGTTAATGCAAATTAGTTTACAAACTTCTGCAGTTCAGACTTGCGAATATCCGGCCTAACATTGCACCCCTCAATTATTTAACAGTGTCTGATTTGCCTTTATGGGTCCTGTCAGTTGACCGGTGTGCAGATGGCTAGCTGCTGTTTAGTGTGTCACGGTCTTGATAAACAGATTCGGAATAACACAACGTTATTGGCAAGTTGTAATACTCTACGTTTCACCCACCTCGGGTGGCCTTCCTCAGGAGTGTTGTCACGGTCTTCTTTCCCAATGCATCCGTTCTTCCGACTCCTTCTGCGTGCTCGAACCGCTCAGTCAGAACCGTTTGAACAATGAACAGTAGAAAATGACCAACCACACCCCGAAGTCAACGATCAAAAGTTATGAGAACACAGCACGTTAGTGGTTTGTGCATGGACTTTGGAAATCCTCGCATACACGGATGAGGATATGGTGTAATTTCAGTCTTTCGGTATGCGTGTTATGTCAATACACTCTTCTTGTTTTCTTGCGTTTTGTCTTTGTGAGAGACCTCATCGGGATATGGTTTATGAACGTCAGGCGTTGAGCGTGTGTTGTCATATGTAATTGATTTTTACGAAACATCACACATACACCGGTGATTAACTGCATGGTGAGCGTTCCGCTGCTTTCGAAACATAGCACACTTTTATCCGTTTACGATATTTTGTCTGTTCGGAAGAAGAGTATTCGGTGTTGATCGTGTTCCATCTGTTCGGAAATAAGTTGGAAACAACCCAACCATCGAAACTAAGGTCGTTGATTCACTTCCCTTACGAAGTTCTCCAATAGTATTGTGGTGTGGTGACCCAACCTCATTTTCAAAATCTGAGAGCGTTCGCTCATCGCTACACGTTGCTCAACATCGTCGTAGATACAAAATTTTATAAACGTTCTTTTGGTACAAAACTACTTAATAGTTAGAATACCATTATTATGGCTTTACGAGTCGATGGTCGTTAGTTTGTGTCAGCTGATCAGAGTGAGTTTTCAGTTCAGAGTGTTGTGTCTGTACCAGTTGTTCATTCCTGTTACTTGGTTAGCTACAAGTAGTCACCGATGAAAATGAACTGGAGGAATGCACAAAATTTTTTTGATGAAGGTTACCTTTCACCACCGTATCCAGTGAGTACATCTATTGGACCTCCAGCCTATGCACACACGATCACGAGGTTGAACAATTCGTACGAGCCTACGCAAATGCTAACAGCCGCGGAGTTTTAAAGGCGTCCGGTTGCCCACTCGATACTCTTGCTTCAGACCGTCCTAAGATAAGCATTATTATGTACTGAGGACGTCAGCTTGTGAGATATCTGAGACAGACGGCGGTTTGTAGAATGAGGTTAGGTCCCGTCTGGGTGATCCACAGTATACTGAAAAATGACCTGATGTCTATGGTTTCACTAGATAAGGTAGTCTCCAAAGCCCCATTACTTTCCTGGTATCTTGTCTTTGAACACTTTTAATGAGGGCCAAACCATTTTTTACCATAACGGTAACACTTTTGTATGTTCGCTTACTGGTTGTAGTGCTGGACATATTGAGGGGGATTTAAAGGTGGATGGTCCTAAGATTGTTCAATTCATGTTTGTCAACCTCGACTGCATAATGGGTAGACAAACTAAAATCCAGGTCCGTTTGTAACTGGATCAGACTAAAGGAAACTGTGGATGAAGCATCAACAAACGATTCGTTAAAAACTACAGACGAACGACAATCGGACACTCGGACAATTGTGAGTCATGTTCAACTTGATGAACATCTGTAGGCAAACCAAACTTGTGTAAGTGTGTTTCGTTACAAACATCACTAATGAGTGGGGATCTCCTTCTTGCTGGTTGTCTCCTGTCCATAAAACGGCGTCAAATCCCGAGTACTCAGTTCCACCAAGTCTGCTGTTTTGTTTTCGTATGTAGCAGCCGCAGTTTTAGCAAAACTCCTCGATCATTTTTCGGGCAAGGCTAGCAGAACTCAAGGTACACGTCACCATGGTCACTATTTCTCGTGAGCATACGGAGATGGTTAGCTTTGTATATCGAACATTGTAACCAACTCGATTTTGATGGTACGCGTTGAACGATAAATTGTTATGGATCATCGGTTAAGACAGTTTAAGTCATCCCGTCTAGTTCTTATATCTGCCAAACAAACCACAAGGCACCAAATATTTTTACCGACGTGGGACATTGCTAAAGATGGGTCAATGTTGTTTAACTCAAGAAAAACAAGATGAGCACTATATGACTGGGATTGGTACATACGAAAGATCACAGTTGCCAAGGAATAAGTCTGATAGCTGTACTTAGTCTCTACCCTGGACTTACGTCTGATTGAATAACCTTCTTTCCATTCAAGCAAGGGATCACACCGATTCTGACTGAAAAATCTTGGCAGAAAGTTCCAGCGGCCGATTTTTACCATGGAATAAAAAACGGAGACAGATCTTACCAGCGAGCAGTCCTCAATCGGTGGACTTGACTCAGCAATGACTAACTGGTGTTGTGTCTTAGTGGAGCCGTCAGGCTGTGTCATGTTGATCCGGATAGCCAACCAGCAGCGACTCTGCTGAAGTTAGCGTTAGCAATCAATATTCGGTTGGGTTGTCTTCTCGGTAACCTTCGAAAGTAAGTGTGGTTGTGAACTCCTCCATGGTATTTAAAGGTGGCCAGCTCGTTAAAAAGGAAATGCGTAATGGTACTAGTGATAATAAGATGGTACAATCTTTCGGGGCGGGTGGATATATCTGTTACGACCCCCTGAGAGAGGAAGGCAAGAACGGACAGGAAGACCGCGAGCAGTACCTCAATCACGAATGAAACGCAACGATATCGCAAACGATACGAATAATCGGAACGCAAGTACTCGGACCCAACTCTCGCAACTTAGAACCCCCCAACAAGAAAGGAAAAAGACGGCCTTCAAACGAGCTTTATTTGCTGCTCA
>QNGE01006371.1:0-32452 GCA_008508345.1 Paragonimus westermani
GTAATACCAACTCATATGTTGCTGTCAGTTACACATTGGGAAGGTGGACCTCACAATATATATTCAAGTGAGGTGTGTTCAGACATCATGTCAACGTGTCCACTAGTCTGTCGATGACAGGCTTGCGATGACGCGTCAACACACGAAAAGCGTTTTCTCGGTTGGACCACATGACCGGCCTCCAGCAGGTGTCTGGCGATCGGAGAAGCTGGCTTGCGTTGTTTTGTGGGGTCGCGTCAGGTCACGCAACGCATCAAGTCTTCGATATAATTGGGCACGTATTCCTTCATTCTAAGGCCAAGTGGGTAGTAGATGTTTTACAGCCAGTTCGTGTACTCATTTCCAAATTTCGCGTTTGGAATATGTAGAGTTCCAGATAACTCAGACTTGAAAGGAAAAGTTATGTACTTTCGTGATGTAAATTCGCTTTCCACTAATGTGCCATTAAGATAGACGGTCGAGTTTATCTGTGAATTTGCACTGGCTCATAACATAAAGCTGCATATATCACACGCAAAATATCTTGCAGCCTTTCCTGTTATTGTGTACTGAAAATATCAAAACGTGTGATTTTAAGAAACCGGATTCTTCTGTCGCCAGACACCTTCTGGGGGCCGGTCATGTGGTTTACCCGACAAACGCTTTCTGTGTGTTGAGGCGTCATCACAAGCCTGTCATTCTCAATTCACTCGAGACGCTGCTAGTCACGCGTAGCGAGCCAATCCTTTGTGTGTAAGCGCTGTTGAGTTTGAACTCTCGTCAGCCATGGTTCTAAACAATGACAGACTAATGTGCACATTGACTTGACGGACGAACATAATTCACCTAAATACTTTTCGATTTGCACCGTTCTAATGTACAACTGACGAGAACATACGACCTGGCATTGCTGTCTTTCAAAACCGCTTCTCTGATTTAGTTATTCACTATTAATCGTTCACTGGATCTAACTGAAGTCGCTCTCAAAAACAGTGTTAACGTTGATATACTAACCTGCCTAATTTGAAGGACATATCTAGATGCTCCTGTGGTGCAATGCCGGGTTTTATTCTGATCCCATCTCGCTTTACAATTGTCTCCACTGCACTGTCCGACATCGAAAACAGTAGTGGAAATGATGGGGTGTCTGTAGGTCTGCGTACCTTTATCATCAACAATCAGGTGGTCAAGTTCACAAGCACTGTGACCAGTAGATTTGGATTGTTTTCTCATAAGTCGGATGGAACATCATTATCTGGAGAAACTCAATTTGATTTTCTCGCTTCTTTATTAGAATAATAGGAGATTCAGCTAACACTGATTAATAGCGCGCATTAATTATTGACAGACTGGTGAATTAGGAGTACACACAGACGAAACGTGCGTCAAAAAGGAGCTGTTCAACTGGCAATTGGTTGATTATCAGCTAGGGTTAATATGTGTATGTTGAAGTTTCGTGAGTATTCATAGGGTTGTCATGACAAACCGGTTAGCTGGACCAATAAACAAGCGTGAATCACTTTATTCTTTGATCAAAGTTACATGCAATTTTATACACGTGAAATTTACCGAGTTGTTACAGGGAACAATTTTATCTAGTCAACTCCTTGTAACTTCCGTAGTTGTCTCTGAGCCTCGAATGTCTGAGCAGTGTATCCAAAACTATTAGCTGTCAAGTTGAAAAATGCTCTGTTGCCGCAACTGATAACTGATTTAACAGGAAACATAGCTGCATTTCTCGGAAAGCACTAATATATCATTACTTTAAGTCTATTACCACAATAATCTCGATGCGTCACTTATTCATTAAGGTGAAATTTTATTTGTTTCCACTGTACAAACCGAAACAAATGATTAATTCATTATGGGATTGCTGAGGTTTCCCATTTTTCCCTCAGTTGTCTGAACTTTTACGTCGCGACACGACAGCTTCCAGTTTTCTAGTCAAACATCGCGGCAAGCAGGGAAGGAAGTGGAACCATTCAACTGGTACAAACAAAGTCAAGAAGATTAGTAAGTGGTTTAAAAAAGTGAGCAGACAACAGTTTTTCGAACGGGTGCAGTCGTGTGAGTAAGTAGTGCGCGTGCCAACTAGGGTCCTCTGCAACAGGCGTTTCACGCTCACTTGTTCATTGGTAAAAACAAATCTCCAGTTTAAGAACAAGTAACATTTCTCGGATAAAAACCGCTTAAATTCAAGCAGTATTGAAATGAATTATCTGAGGGGCACAGTTAACCGAAAGTGACCGGAAAAAGAGCGTGACTCAATGAACCGGTGGGAAAAATTTCGATGCAAAGCCGGATTGCTTTCTGGAAAATGGAGACGGTGTACAACAAAATTGATCAAGGAATATGTAATTATACTTTGAGAGACCTCATGGAAGCGCCTCCGTGATTAGTGGCGATCATATTCAGTCAATCTTAGAAGATACAACTTATGAACATAGACCCGAACGTCACAACCTGCAACTTAATTGATAATGGTGAGACCACACTCAAAGGATCAGTGAACATTTTTCATGAATGGCCCCGCCACTATTCTGTGTAAACCAGCTTGTACCCACAAAATATTGCACAATACATACTGATTCCTCGGTAATGCAATCAACTTGAAATATGCATATATTCAGTAATGCGGTGGCCATCACATACCCACCAAACTTTAGGTGACATATATTGATGACAACGTCTATCAGTACTGTTTTGGTCATAAAACTACCTAAACTAATATGCACAGTTTCCTTGAAATCGAAGAAATACTTCTGGACCTCATGATAAGAGGTGCTATTGATTGTCCCAACAAAGCTCACGTCAATCGTCTACCATCAGAAAGCACTGGGTGAGATAAAGTGAAATTTTGTCTGCAGAGGCACGTAGTATAATCACCACATTTGAGCTCTTCACGAATTTCCTAATAAGTGTAGAAGTACAACATGATTCTAAAAGTTTCAAGATTTCGGGCCGCCAGGTTCAACTATAAGGTTCAGTATATATTACACAGTAAGACTAAGACAATAATGCGTATTCTACTTACAAGCAGTATGCGTCGAACAGCCGACTACTTTTGAAAGTTGACTTTTTACAAAAGGAAAACTAATGAGCTTAGCACTTCTAGTACGTGCGAACAGAGAATATTGCAACTTACAGGTAGCGTAACAGTGGAGTAAATATGACTGACACAATCAGAATTGAAAACGGATGCAACAGCGACAAATTCCGTTGATGATTCAACCACATCAGCACACGGTGTAAAATTGAGAAATATTCTGTTTTTTTTTGTAGAAGTTGTTTCCGAACAGTACTAACATTTCCCACCCAAAACGGCAAGTCAGCCGAAAATGTCTTTCATCAGAGGAGTTAAGAGAATTTCAGTGGAGTGCTGTGAATACATTTTCAATCATCCTGTAAATGTCATTGAAAACAAGTGTTATTCGCATGAAGATTTCGCAGTCTGGAATGGGGGCTGGATAGAAGTGATAGCTGCCGATGAGGAGGCGGGGATTTGGTTTAGATTTTAATTTTTGCTTTCAGTATTACACATATGACCGAAACTTGCACGTTTACATAGACATTTCAGCCTGACCGTTTCGGTACGATCCATACTGTAGTATCTAAGCCGAGTTGGTAAATGCTTGTAAGAATTACAATATGCTGCTTGCATAACTGTTTCAGGGCTATGATTAAAAGTACTTTGAACCTCCATCTGTAACCCTTTGTACATTCTTGTTTCATACAATGTGCATAGTTCAGTAATGGCGTTTTGAGTGCCCAACATAGCGAATATTTGGGGAATTCTGTTGCAAGAAAAACTGCTTACTCAAGATTGAGTGTTTTTGGCTAACCATCATGGAAAATCTATTTTATGTTTTTCAAATTCGTTTTGTAGGGATACTAAATCTTGAAATGTTCCATGCAATATGCAGTGTCAGGGAAACTACAATTCAGTTTCAAATTATGTTAATTGTAGAATGCGATCCTCTCACTTTGACCACTGTGTTGTTCAGTGTAACTGTCTAGTTGTTGATAACGAAATGGTATTGTGTAAACTAGTGTCTCTAATTCCGATCTTGTTTGGAACTAGTTGCAACAAGAACAAGGAAATTGTATAACAGAAACTTTCAAAGCGTTTGGTGAACAACTGCTTTTTGTTGAACTTGTCAAACATTCTGGTTTGTCCTCAGCAGTATGCAAATAACCAGACGTCACAATTCATCACTGAACATTAACCAATTAATCACTGGGGCCATCGATCGCGCGATTTATAATCCACTGACATTTGTAAGCTTGATACAAAAACCGGTCGAATGAGTGTACAGGCGTGGACGAAATATTACTGAATAATTACGTGACAGATCAATCAATCTTACTTTACTTGTTGACCACAGTAGTCACAGTAAACAGGCATGTCACAAAGCGTTCGGCGGCAGAATTGCAAACAACCTACATGGTAAACAAACATGAACACAGACTCTCAGGTTGTAATGGGGCTACAACATAATAAGTGAGGCGGTGAGGGATGGGGTTCATTTTTTTGCAACGGCCGAACGCGTGGAGTATACACCAATTGCAGCTGTATTTGACACGAATGTACATGTTGCCAGTAATAGGTGTAAATTTCTTAAGCACGTGACAATTATTGTGGAGAGACTGGGTGATAACGAAATACATCAGAACTGATGATGATCTCGTCAACTGACTCGGTAATATAGAACAGAGTGGAACGAAAGAGTTATCGTTGTAAACTGACAACAAATGAGCAACTACTTAGGATCACAAGCTACTACAGCAGATGAAAACCGAACTGCGAAACAAATTACAATTAAGTATCAATAATCTATTAGTGCACAGACCCCACCATCGTTACGGCCATGAGAGGATACCGAACAGTGCTTCTTTAATGAGCTGGACAGGCTCGTTCCCTCCGACGGTAACCATCTCGGTATACCAAAGAAGGTGTCGGTTGGTGGTTATGTAGATGACCTTGAACTCTTTAGTCTTGTCCCGCTATTTGTGTCTCAAGAGCAAATTTCGGACAATGGCTGATGCAGGCTTCTTGTTGATTCAGGTGGTGATGACGGTGTTTGGCGTATCATCAGTTGGTTGAAAAATCTGCCATCTGATCCAAACTGGTGTATGTCCAGTAATTCTGGTCTGCAATTGGCGCTCGGTTCTGCCAATGCGGATGATTCTCCTCCTGGGTTAATATTGACAGATGACGCGGTAGTTGGCGAGGGTATTTTGATGCGACCGGTCCTGTAAGGTGTAATTAACCGGGTAGAGTTGGAGACAATCTTGATAGCTATCTGAAAAAGATTGGGTAGTAGTAAGCTCGTATCAATCCGTTTGGAGGGATGATCGAAAACCAACAACTAGTCCGCGCAGGTCGCCCCTTATCAGGGATCGTTAGTTCCTGCATTATACTCCGACGACAGTATACCTCACAAAATTACTTGGTGGCTACAGATATGGGCCAGCAGATAATGGATCAACGAGAGCATTTAATAACTGACGAACGTTTTTGTTTTAAATAAAAGTCAATATTGCAATCAGGCTTGGTTCGTAACATTGAGTGCTTATATTTTCTGATAAAGTGAGGTACACTGTTACAGTTAAATTTCAACAAAACCATGTAGTCTGAGTTGAGTTTTTCCTCCGTTTCACTCGAGTTATATTGAAACTCCAACTATTCTTAGTTTTGCTAATACAGTGTGAAACAAAAGGTAATCCGAATGTGAAACAATTTCCCTTAATTTACAAGGATTCCTGGATGTTGCAAAATAGCGTATTATCTAAGCCAAAGAAGTAGGAATACCGTTTGCTGGTTACGTTAGAAAGCTGACCTCACAGGCTCTGTAAAACCTTATTAACTACCTTGAAGGGTCCATGCGCTGCTGGCAACTTTAGACTAGGCACATTTGAGGAGGTCGATCACATGAACACTTGATATGCTAAAAAACAAGTGCGTGTATGCACACTTTTGTTTGAGTGTGATTGCGTTAGAAACGGCTGGACGAACCTGTACAGGGCTAACAGCAGTGTGTTAAGGATTACTATCACAATTACCTTAACGGTTTGGATATAAACAATTAAGTGTGCAAGCCGCTATAATAAGGGCAGATAATTTCTGGTATATGGCGCAAAATAATCAGCCATATCGTCTCAGCGTCCTGGTCACTGCGGACCACTGTCGACAACTGCTGATTTTTCTACTAATCTGAGGGACCGACAGACATTTCTTAGCCGGATTTGGGTCTAACTGAGCATGAATGCGCAAAAGAATTGAGATGCAGGGCCGATTACACGTTACCTGACAGGTAACGGGTAGGTTAACTTGACAGGTGACTGAATGATGGGTTAAAGTAGTTTCATTTAAATTTGAGGAGGAATTCACCTAACACGGTTGTTCATTTCAAGTGGTGTTGTGCTACATTTTACCTGTGTCCGTTTTTATACTGCCAATAGAAGGCGACGACTATTGCCATTTCCTACGCTGTTCATTTTGCTTAAGAATGTGCGTTCTCGCGAGTAAAGTTGGTGGCTCATTTAGGCAGCCTTTCCGGAGAGACAACAGATATGACTAAAACCGTTTTCCTTTTGTCCGCTGTACCTGAAAGATTCAACGAATGATGAAAGCATCCAAGGAAAGTCGATTTTTGGGCGAGTGTGACGATTTTACAATTAATTCAAAGTCACACACATTTTTGCATGTTGGAAAACAATTGAAGCCGTCCAAACTTTCTACTGTCTGATTAAACTTACTTGCGTAAATATCAATTCGTTGCGAGTTGTCTAGCAGCACACAGTTTCAGTTTCTTTGAATCATAGTGGGCCCTAAATAGCGACACATTCATATGCATTTGCCAAGTAGATTTTTGATTTTATGCTCTCTTTGAATTTGACGAAATCAATCAAACTTTCCAAAGATAAACATGGAAGTTTCGTTCACTTGTGACAAATTCCTTAATTCTTAATTACAGATTTTGCGCCACTCAAAGTGATTATGTCCTCACAGTGAACAAAGTCAAGTACCATACTATTTGTAAAATAAGTTTCCACGGAATATGTTGTTTTATTCCGAACTAGAGTCACTCCGGAAATTTCATTTCTTAATTTAGTAAGTAAACGTAGCAGTGTCATCGGAATGGGCGCCACCCAGGATAGCTTCGCCGATCACTTGCTTTTGTGAACACCGCTTTTGATAACTGGTATCTGCTGTTCAAACCATGAAGATAATCATTTTTCAATCTTCTAAAAATTGTGTGGCCGTATTCTCTCCAAAGCTGAAATTCGAAGAATGTATTCGTTCTACCAATTCTGGCTTAACAAACGCTAGTTTCACCGCGAAAATTATACACGCGACGTTTTGTTTAAATGAACATCGCGTGCCAACTGTTGCGTTTATGAGTTACTGCAGTTACAAACCGTCAAGTACGTGCATTCCTACACATGAAAGTTTTTGATCGAAGATGTTTTGATGAAAACAAGTGAGAAATTTTCAGGATTTATTCAGTCCTTTTCCTGTTGTGGCGCGTGATTTAAATGTAGAGAAATCGTGATGACATTTGTATGGTCTGTGAAATATATTAAGTTGACTTTAGAAATGCCGATTGCATATTAGTTACTTGACAACTATACTGTGTTTTGCGGCCAAAATTACCCGGAAGTACGTCATCAGCTGGATGATTCTCGTCATTCATCAAGGTTTCTACAGCGGATTTGTCAGACATTTAAGTTAGCAACTACTAACCCATTTGTGTGTTGCTGATACTGTAAAGCTGTCAGACGCGCACTACTCCAATGACTGCAATGAGTCTAAGGTAAGCGGATAAGTGGTTTACGAATGAATTAATGACTGTAAGCACCTGTTATTTTTTAGAAGATAGTTAACTTTTCAGTGTTTCATTTAGAGACAGGCACAGTTTGCCTTATTAGAATGGAGTAGTCAGAAGTCAGAACTTTAGTTCATAAGCACTCCACAATTGTAGAAATGGAATTGACGGTTTAATCTGTTTTCAAGAGTTGTACTTCATCACGAGCGATGTTCACAGTTCAACACTGCGAGCGATGATGGATATTTATTTAACCTCGGGTCCGTGAGATCGGTTGTCGTCGAAAAACCAGTTTTGCTCCCACAACACCTCAGCCTCTTCGAGTTGTGTGCATACACCGGGATAATAAATGTCGGCATGTCAAAGGTATTAGGACATGACTGGTAAGTTCATTGTGGTAGTAGAATGTACTTTTCTTTGAGTCTCAGTTGTTAGCAGATGTACGTTGAAGTACAGTGTCGTGTTCATCGATGCAAGCTTCAGTGTGGCTGCAAGTATTTCATACACGTGAATATAGTTATCAGTGAGGTGGCTATAATATATGTTCAGACTGAAGGTGAAGTTAGCTTAGTAACTTGGGAAATATTTACGGTTTTTGACTAGAGTTGTATGCCTGAGTGGCAGAAATCAATTTTTATTCGTTGGAACTTAAATGCCAGCTTTCACATTAATATTAACATGTCTGCCGAGCTGTTCCACTGAGAGCCCCCAACACCAGTTTCCTTATTGTTGCATCTCATCATTAGTGTATGCGCTCATCACAGCCGGGATTTGAACGTCGCCCATATTTTGTGAAGACGAATTGTTGATCGTTCTGTAATTAACGCAAATTAAGTATGACTGAATTATTTGCAAACACTCAGGTACATTCACGTACAAAACTGCGCGGATTCCAACTAACGTAGAAGGTATAATTGCAAGGTTGTTGGCTGTAGCTACGGAGGCAGTTGTTTTCTTTTGATGAAGTGATCAACACTTCCCTGTTTTGTCCATATACTAAGTTCACTGTTTGCAAATGATAAGAAGTCCTATCCAAATTGGAATCACTAGCATTCACCAATGCCATCACTGCGTGAGCGAGCGGCTGCAGTCCAAATTCCTTTTTTAACAAAATTGTAAAAACTGCAGAAACTGTATATTAAATTCTATCGTTAAAATTCTATAAATTTAACTTTTTGGTTATCCCAATTTTACCACTTTTGGAAGTTAGTTGAACTCACTTTTGGGCAAGCAGTTCATGGAAATTTTTGTACGAAAAATGGAAATCTCTGTTTTAAATATATAACCTTATATTACATTTGTTAAGCATAAATTGTAGACTGTCCTCGTTGTTCTAGTTTGCCATGTCAATTTATGTGCTGCAGCAATACTTCTGCGCACACGAATGTTCAAATACTTATCGATAAATCGAAGTGAAATCTATCCCATTATAACACTTTATATTCAATTTGTCCACCCGAGTCAGTTGAAACGTAGAATATTACACCTTGCTCATAACGTTGTGTTATTCTCAATCTGTATATCAAAGACGAACGTTACCCATAAACACGTCTGAGTATGTGACAAATTAGTCCTTTACTGAAGTGATCAGTAGATCTTACCTACGGTTACTTGAGCATCACCGAATAAAACAGGAATTTTGAAACAATAGAGACATTTGTGCATGTTTTGTCTACACATCTATTTATTTACAAACTTCTGACGTAGGCTACACTACCTATTATATGGAGTGTGCGTTTCATTTAACTGTTTCGACGAAACGTGTGCAATGGGCGCTGAACGAACTATCAAGGAAGTTTATAGATGTAGGGTTGCGAGTGAAGAGGTGACCTAGATGACTCAGTATTAAACTGACTGGTGTTTGACGTGGATTAACCGTCCTTATCAGTAGCTCATTGTTCGATTCAGTGACAACTGAATACAAGATGGATTAACTGGATGCAGACGAATGTTACTAGCATTATGTTCGCCAAAATGAAGGTTTCCAAAACTTGGCTCTTGACGGACAGTCGGGTGTTTGGGTGGGCTGACAGCCTCAGTGTAGAAACAGACTTCGACTACCTACAGTATTATCCTGGAAAGTTTTCCTTTGTAATTTTTTAATTCAATAATACGTAGTAATACCGGCATCCAAGATAAAACACCAAGTTTCACGTCAACGGCACAGACACTTCAATAGTAATTTCAGATTTGAAACGAACAGTTAGAAATAAAATTGAAACTAAGAAAAACAAATAACGTCATTAACTGAGAATTAACTTAATAGTTAAGTATATTGTCATGCCACGTTTTTCATTTTACCCGCAGAGTTTAAAAGCGCGCCAAAAAGAAAGGTAGTACAACAAAGTCATGCCCGTGAACAAGGATTGTTCATTATTCCGTAAACCTGGCGTATTATATATGCTTGGATGGCTCGAAGCCAGCGAAACAAGTCGAATATATCCATAATTTTTTAACAGAAGTCTTTGATGCAGTGATAGTTAAACGCTTGTAGCAAACTTGCGATCTACTTTGCCCAGAGGAAATATTGCGCGGGAATTTGTGACTGGTCGGCCAACAACAGTTCTCTGCGATAGTATAGAAATAAACCATACGCGACTGTAACCCGAGTGACATATTTAGTTCAAAATGAGTGAACATCTCTTGACGCTCTAAATCTGCCGCTGTGAAGCAGTTTCAGTGTGGTTCCTGTTCTTGTTGATGTCTTCTGTTTACTACAAACCTGGCACAATATTTCAAAACATATTATTTAACATGTGAACTCTGCACGTATATGTATTTGAATTGCCCATGACTCAGTGGGGCACAAGGACAAATAGTTATACATCATTGACTGAGGTAGCTTGATAAGCTGGCTACGATCTGAATTTGAAACCATACGGATGGTCTTCAAACCTAGTTGTACGTTTACAGGTGCATTGGTTACAAATCTCTCATTCAATTAATTGAACAGCAGATTGCGGCAAACTAGGTTGTCTAACCACTGCTTTCACTATCTTATTAACGTTTGCCGAATATCAAGTGGCCAGTTATAAACTGTCTTTTTATTTTGTGGTAGCATCACACCTGCACGTTTCAAAGACATCTTTCATTTGAAAAATGAATGCATGTGTAACTCATAAACTGCTGCACCCTCGGTTGTCACCAGATAAACGCGTAATACACAACCACAAGAGGAAGAAGCCATGAAGCTGGGGACGCCGTTCACTAACTCATTGTTCACACACAAAACCCACAAAGCCTGTGGACCATGCTAATGACACCTGGCATACGTTTCCCAAACAAATTCCCGGACAACTTGTCAGTCTACCTATTGAAGATCTTGTGGATAGTCAAACTGCACCTAGTAAACTCGCCTGTCGCTCAAATTGCATAAAATACTTAAAATGTCTGAGTCAGTTTTTAGTGTTAATCAAATGCTAAAAGTCTGAATGGTCAGCTATTGTCAAGCGACAACAGCATTTAGTCTTCCTGAAGCTAGTTTTAAACCAGCACGGTAAGATTATTCACGTAGCAATAAAGCCATCAGTGTTAAGAAACGCATACAGGAATCACAATGGCTGGAACCAACAATCAACCATTTTTCGACCACCAACTGAGCATTGTTCATATCAGATCACAGCCGTGACACTCAGATAAAGTGTTGCGCAGCCACTTTTTTAGAAGGACTAAGTGAACTTGAGGTTCGCTTTTACTGTGACTGATCGTAAGGTGGAGCATTGATCGTAAAGTAGGCTATTAGAACCGGCGTCAGACTAACTGGGTCACTTCTCAAGGTGACTGCTGAAATTGTGTTGCCCACAAACTACTGTGACTGAAATTTTAGCTGCAACCTTTGTGGCGTCTAAGACCGGTGAATTATCACTACAGTTGAAATACGTGTTTTGATGAGATTATGCACCACTACTGATCCTAAACAAATTGTTTCTTAAGCCCGCTTGTTCTTCTTGTGGGATATTGTCTCCGTGTGCTAACGTGATGATTTTATACTTGACGTGTTTAACTGATATCTAACGAGAATAATTCTAATTCGTCTTTTGGTTTTTCGACTTTATTTTGGGGTGTAAACTATGAGTGAATGGAGTACGGTTCCGACCGCGTGATCTCCAACTGTAGTTGCCATAGGTTTCACATACAAGGAGATAAGTCGTCAATGCTTACCCATCTTAGAAGCTATCACTGGACTCAGGTTCTCTCCTGATGCCAAGCAGACGCAGGGCCGTACCACTGGTTAAAATCCGGCTTATGTAAGGATGAGCTAGTAATACCTGTCTAATAAGGTGGCATTCAGTCTATTGACTTTTCCCCACAATGAGTAAGGAGAAAATATGTCGACGGATACTGATTGTGACTGGTTGTGGGTATCGTATAGTTTACGTTAGAAAAATCCCTTGTTTACTCAATAGAATTAGCATAAACGAGCGACCAACTGGGTGGCCCATGTAACGTTGGGTAATAAAATCTCAATGTTGATCTCGCAAACCATTTGCACAGACGTTGCCGTGGTTCTGTAAACAGGCTCACACAGGTGGGCTAACATCACCTGCTTTGCAAGCTGCAGACTGACAACGTAGTAACCAGTTGAATAAACAGTGCGCTGCTCTGGGTACTCACACAAACTACAGTTAATCTCTGCTCAGTGAAACGACATACTGATCCGAGTGGCAGTTGATTTTCAACAGTGCAACCGTGAACTCCATTCTCATGATTATACGCGATCACTACTATAACATTTGTCTCCTTCATGCTTAGAATTATAAGGTACTCTGATAGCTACTCCAGGTTACTGCTAATAGCTATTTTGGGGAATATCTTTTCCTATTTGGATTGTTAATCTACTGTGGTTTGGTCACAAATGAATTTGCTGGATTTCGTACAGCTTCTGCAATACCAGACAGAAATGGACAGACCGTGTTTGTATGTTTTTTCGTGTAATATTACAATTTCTTTTCGGAAGAAAACCGAGTTAGTCGATTAATCGAGCGATAGATATCAGAAGTACACCACTGTGAAAATTTGCGCTTCAACTGGTAATCTTGAATGGCGCTTTCTTCTACTCCATATAAGCTCTATATAAGCTATCTGACCTCGACGGTACTGCATAAAGTATTTTATGCTGTACATCTCTCAAGGTTCATGGTTATCACAATAGTCAACAAGTATGTTGAAGCGTCTGTGTAAGATTTCGTGGCAGACATAAGTAGCATTTGAAACAAACCCCACATGAAAACCGAAATCTGCCTTAAACGCTGTAATTTATTTCTCAGTGGTGGTGCTTTGGCATAGTTTTTGTTCGGCATTCTGCACATCTAAGAGGTTCACCGTCCTTTGCTGGTCTTCTGAATTCCACGGCATACGTGCAGTTGTGCTCTTTGAGTTCTGTTAAATATTTCTTTGTTCATTTTCAGATACGCACCCTTCTACTCAGAGTAAACAACAGTTCGCACAGGGTTTGACACACTTTCTACAGTCCACCTCGAGATTTCGATAAAACTGCCAACTGTTTTCTCTTTTTTTACTATTCAAACCTTCCCGTCCTTTCGTCATATGTTTATCTCATGGCAACGTTGAACATCTGTAAAACATCCGTTCCTTCGTAGAATCACCCAAACATTCTCTATTACGCAGGTCATTGTGGCATCACACACAAACCCTTGGGTTAAATATAAGAACAATCAATCAGTGATTGAACTTGACGTTTATTTTGTTATTCTCGTCTTATCACGCACTGAACATATTAGTTACCAACTGAGGGGGCGGTCAAGATGTGCTAATCACTCAAAACTGCGACAATATCAACCTGATCGCCGAATTGTGATTTCACGCATATTTAATCAGCCATTCTGAAGTATGGCAATCAAATTTACGTTATGTTAATTGGCATCTTCATTTGATGCAAACGACGGGATTGAAGATAGGTTGCACTCAAAAATTAATCATTTTTATCATTAAACTTTTATCAATAAACGACGCTCTGTATTGAAATTTAAGTTCATGAGTTCGCGGTGTATTCTGGATTAGTGGCTTCTGTACAGCACTGCAAATAGCCCAGTGACGTATACGAAAAAAATAATTACTTTAAAGATCCCATCTTACTCTGTGAATCACACATTCTCATTTAATAAAAATGAGGGCGTGAACTCTTCTTAATTGGCCAAATTCAACACATTTAAGGAAACGCACTGAGTTCTGTTAATCTCCAAACAGACGGAATGCAATTCGCCTTTTCCTCCTTAGTTTCACAGTGTGCGTTCGTCATTACATCTGTACTTATTTATTTCGCATTATATTCTAAACACAATATTCAATACTAGTTTCCAAACATTCTATGAAAACAGGAGCTTATTCTATGCCATCGCACGAAAACCTTTGTCTCCGCTAGCTGTTTTGGTGGTAGTGATTTTGAAACGACAGTGAATTAATAAGTAATCGTTAATCATCTTGTAGTTTCATTTGATGTCAATAAACGGTATGTAGGAAATGCCTTAATGTACGTGACGGAAACTATCCAGGTGTGAGCCAAACAACATGATCTTGAAGACCTTCTTTTTGAAATAATCGAGAGCTCCCGCAAACTGATTGACTCTTGAGTAAGTTTACAAATTAAAAGAACGCTGTCGATTGAATAGTCACATAATTAGCCATTGATCTTTGAGGTTATTGACACGTCAACTGAAATAACTTTTTGATGGCTCGTAGTCGTTGGAATGTTAGTAACATTCTTGGCGGTGTTCCCAATAGCCTTATGTTGAAATTATTACGAGAATTGAAACTTCGCCTCTCCATCTTCGACTAAACGGTTGGTTCATATCCAGATGTTCCTTTCAGAGGCAGTACACCATGGCCTACATGTTGAACGTGGCCGAACTTGCATACATATATATTCTCATTCATGACTACTGGTGGGTAGTTTTTCGGAGTACATAATAGCCTCTAAAGAGAGTGCGTTGACCCACGCGAAATTCGTGCGATCATTCCAATAAATTGGTCACTACAAACCAGCTTTGCATGGTGCTGGAAAGCCCTTCAAAAGGTTGGCTAATCGACTGTCATAAACCGATAAATGATATCCAAAATATCGACATACGAAGCAGGAGGAAGTAATAATCGCTGTTGCCTAACAAAATAGAAGAATGCGTAGAACTGGTATTGCCTAGGTTGTAAGCATACTAAATGTAACGGAAGCGTATGATCATCTCAGATATGGTTAACTTACCCATATAGTGAATTGGAGAAACGGACTATAATTCTATTTGAAGTGACTAAGAATAATAACTTTTGCTTGATAATATGTTCTACTTCGGAATGAACGGTCATGAAAATGTTCGCACATAACTTGAAAGTTGTAGTTACGCAACTTCCCGCAACCTATAGAATTCTGACAAGTGGTTCTAATTGCAGTCGGACTAAGCAGTTGGATGTGGACAACTCTATTCTGCCTTTGACTCTGTTCTGAACAACAACGAGTTAGGTATTAAAACTGGGAAAAGCTGTTGGACAGGCATAAGTAACATACGTTCGAACGGTGGACATGCCGGATCAGAACAGAAGCCGTTGCAGAAACAAGATTTGTGAATTTTTATCATTGCGGAAAGAAGAAAACTAACCATGGTAATTCTGGCGACAGAAAACCTAATCAATCTTGTTCAGCTGGCAGCCACCTGCCTTTTTCAAATGCTGAACCCACTAGGCCACAAAAAACCGATTAACATGCGTGAGGAGAAGAAATGCAGAAACCAGAGAAAGTAAGTCGCGCGTCACCGCGCAACCTCGATGCAGTAAGCTTTACACAATCATTTTGAGGTTTGTTCACATGTAATGTGTCCCACTAATTGGCTGACCTAGGGAGACGAAATCTGGAGAAACTAAGACGGCTGTCTATCGTCGTATCGGATGATTACTGAGGCCGTACTTTTTATATTACATCGGATTTTCTTAAATCGCTCTAGTTTTGTCCAGGCTTAAAATTGTTAAACATCCAGACTGATAACTGAACAGCCAATGCTCGTGTTAATGAGGATAGTACACAGATACTAGACTACTGATTCTACGAGCGTGACGTAATACATTTTTGTTTGTGAAATGAGCAAGCTCACGTTGGTTGACATTCAAACTGGTTTTAGTGATTAGTCAAATACGAACCTCAATATAACGCCCATTTTCAAAATATTACGGCCCTTTTCAGATTCAGTTGGCACTGATTGCAACAGTACTATAGTTAGTGCGAACCTATCATAATCTGATAGGTGACAATCTGTTCAATGACTTGCGTTCCATGCCAAACACTCACCAGGTTTGTTGCTCCACGTGGCATTTTAAGTGGAAGTTCAGCCTCTTGAATATCTTCCTCATCCGTTTTTACTAATCAGAAGTCAATTTCGCTCTGTCGCAACTCAGAAGCAACACGAATCGCTAGTTAGTAACTAGCACGCTTGACCCACATAGGTGGTTGCTTTATTGTTAGTGAATTAACTACTTTCATCCCTGTACCCGTGATGTCTACTAGAGAAACAAATTTGACCGATCTGTTTGTTTACTTGTAATTATAAACCAACCCGTTAAAGAATATGATGGCTATGACAATAATCATAACGCTAATGATACTACTTTAACTGACAAGCAATGTAATAACTTATAATACACCACCTGCTCAATCTCTCAGTCCAAAACGCGACCGTATTTGTACGAAATCAACCATTCGTCTGGTCTATACACGCCCTAATTATCTAAAACGTAAAATATTTTCTTACATTGTGCTAACCATCGACAGGTTCACCATCGAATTCGTATATCTTAACGAATTACGAAAATAATTTTCCCATAGTGCAACCCTACTGCAAGCCATTCTTATAACATTATGATGCATGATTAGCATTACACTTTTCAAAACAGAGTGTCTTGTTATTTTCACGTCAGTTATGGGTTCTCTATCCAGGCATGGTATGTAGTTTAAAATACAACCACCGTAATATATGACAATCTACTATCAAAATAAAAATACAGACATTGTGTCAGATAGTACAACTAGTTAAGGATATTTGCCAGGTGCTTTATCTTATTAACTCATCAAACCCTTGTGTCGATAACATGGATGTCTAATTCATTTGACATTCTCAGTGGTAGTTTATCATGCGAAGGCTCATCAATGACCTATTTGTGATGACGTCAACGCACTCGAGATAATCAATCCGAATTTGGTACTGCAACTTCTACGCAAAGGAAAACTGAGGAATTTCCTGATAAATTCGCATTTCACGTTGTTTTTGGTATACTCTAGCGAACGATTGTAAAGTATCTGGTACTACCGGTTACTGAAATTAGGTTGACACGTATTTAATGAAGCACAACTTGGTTAGCACCGATCCTGGCAAAACTCTTGAACAAATATGGGAAGACTCGTGATGACCTGTAAACTGTCAGCCTTTAATGAGGTCTGTTAACAGATTTTGATGATTTCTACTGGTTTCATTGGTAGCCAAACAAAAACTTCGTTAAATGTCTTATAGCTTCAACTTTAGTGGCCCCTTCCCATGACAACACAATTTTGCCTCGGAGTGTGTAACGAGCGATTTTGGTCTCTTTTTAATATATCTCAGGTTTCAAAACTATGGGTCACTATGGTTCACTGACTTTACACGCAATGCTGTTCGCTATTACGCTAAGTTAATCAAATTGCGTTTTGTATCTTCTCTGAGGACCTCTTTATCTCATGTGAATTCACTATTCCGGTTGTTTCCACTAAGAATGCCATTCTTTTCAAAAATTGCCAACGTGATTCTTGTAGGTGTGTCTCCTAACCACAATGGTGTCTGCCATTGTAGTAGTGATTGATTGTAATTTAACCTTACGAAGGCTGAAGGTACTCATAGCTAGTTTGACACTCTACTCAGACCTGATTTTGCTTGTGTAAACCATCAACTTGAAAGTCTGAGAGAGAAGGAAACGGCATTTTTTTGCGTTGCGAGCCGACAATTTTGATCAACACGACTTTTACTCATTTTAGTTTCCAGTAGAACCATGTGAACGAAGTGAACGTTCACAAAAGTTTTTGCGTCGGTCGAATTCATTTTGTGCACTTATTACACCGCGAAGGCACCGAAGTGTAATTGTTGTAACAGTGTTTCGGAGGGGTCGATGTAAAAACAGCCGCTGCTGTCGGCGTCCTCGGGTGACAAGTTGGTTATTTTAATCAGCATTATGATTTACGAGAACATTAATTTTTTCCAGAACCGAACAGCGCCCTTTTGAAGAGAAACGGTTATAGACAGCTCTCCGCTTCAACAGTAAGCGTTCCTCCAGCATTGTGTCGATGCTGTTATGCACCTTCTACTGAGAAGCTCCTGTTAAGGCGTGTAAGTAATTGTACGGTTGTAGTTTTTTAGCGTGCAACCCTGCTATCAACAACCAGCGTTTTGTTCATCGCATCTTAGTAAACGTGACAAAGTTTATTAACCATTTATCGCCCATTGCTTGAAACTAACAGCACAGTACAAGACGGCTCAATACTGACCGGAACGCTGACACATCCTTGACTTATGGTAAGTGGACACGAGTAGAAAAAACAATTAGGTTGATAAAAAAATAATTATTCTTTCTTACTTATAATTTTTCTAGCGCCGATAATGGAAATCACAGTTCACAGTTAAGGAATTGTTTTCCAGTTAATAGTCGTTCATATTATGTTGAGTCGGACCAGCTGGTGCAATCTGTGTTAGGTTACTTTGACCTGAAAACCCGTGAAATATAATGGACAGATAAATGAAAAAATACCGACTAGGACTTGCTATCTTGTGAACTCCTGAATTCGGTCCACATATTTAGTCTTTGTAATTACACTGTGCTGTCATATTCTGTCCTGTGTGTACACTGAACTCATCACAACATCATGCATAGAGTAGTTGGAAATGTGACTAGACTGTGTGATAAAATCGATGACACGGGAAATCCATTAATCTGTCACATATAGACAGAAGAGTCATTTATCGTTTTTTGTCGCACGGCAAATTTGAGACTGCAAACTGTTCATTCCAGACAAATTGTCTAACTCACTGTAATGAAAAACAAAAGTTGATGGTTTAGGTATTTGGAACCTGCACAGGTTTTCAGCAGAACAGGTGGCAGTTGAACGAGGTTGAAGAAAAACGAACGACGAAGTTGGAAAGTTTATTTGCCATCTTTGAGAAGATCAGCTTAGAAGGTCCATCTGTATGTGAAAGCCATTGCCACATAACGGTGGACAGAGAAGGAAAACAGCAGGTTTGTTTATTAAGCCGACCTTTCAGTCTCAGTGTAAAATGCATTCTGACCAACAAAGCCCAAATAAATTAAGTGAGCGATTTGAAACTAACCGTCCCCATGTCAATTTGCAAGGTCGATGTTTTTCAGCTCAAAAGATTTTTAGCCGTCCGGTGTCCCGAAATTTCTCTGATAAACTTGATTGATGGTTAAACACTTGTGAGCAAGGAACCTTTGTGTTACTTCTCGTGAGAACAGAGAAGAAACATAAATGATGTCTCCCCAATTTTGCAGAAGTTCACTAGGTAAATATGAAGGGCTCTGGCGTAAGACTACTATGCAGATATTTGGAAACATACAACGAGTTTTGTTGGAACTAGCTCTACAAGCTGTAACATAGTGACACTCTTTTAAAGACCACAATAAACTGCCGAATTAGCATATTTAAGCAATGCACCAACATATCTTACAAACGTTTGGAAAGCCTTTTTGTTAACTTGAGTTAGGGGGATTTCAAAAGTTTTAAGACTGTGGATTATTACAGCTCCGTTTTGTTGGTGAAGCGAAAGATACAGTTTGAACATTAGTCGAACGTTTAAAATTTTTCAGAAGTTTTTCTCGGCAACACGCAGTTATTTGTGTTTCCTACATCGAGAAAACTTTAAGAATCACCACCGGGTGACAAACGTAAGCAGCTGCATTCGCTGTTGAAATGATGTCACTTCACTAACAGTTGTGTGGCTATGAAAAGGTGAGCGGGAAGTGTTCTTAACCCGTAAGTGCGGCACACAAAAATTAAGCCCAAAGTGGATTCCATAATAAAATTGTCCATCAGATATAGTTAAAATGTCATCCAGTTGGGTCGAATTAGATTGATTGTCTTGAGCATTAAGGATGATATGAATGAAAGTGGGAATTAACTGCTTCCTCGATGGCTGAATCTAGCGATGGAATGAGTTCAACGCAAGAATGATCACTTTGCCCCTGATGAGATTAAGTATAAACCTGATTTGCGTAGTGAACTGGGTTGTTGACTACGATATTCAGCAAATTCTCTGTTGGCAATGACGAAAATGGACCATAAATACCTTGCAGAGCTGGCTGAATAGATTGCACCTTAGACGTTTTAAAAATTTGTTTAGTGGAAATAAATCACCTAGGATGAGAGAAATCGGACTCGATATCCAGGTGAAAGCTCATACAGAACAACAGATAACTTTCAAATTCAAGTGTCACAAATTTTTTATGGTCATAAGACAGCACTGGGACGAAGATACCGTCATTGTGTAGAAGAAAATCCAGAGAAAATGAAGATTACTGAGTCTGGCAATACCTTGTATATATTTCGTCTCGCTGCCAAATGAGTAAGCGGTATGGTCCTCACCACGGATATGTATTATCAGCGTATACAAAATGTAGGGTTGTGCGTGAGACGTTGGGCGTGACAGATTTAGAAGCACACCTGGCAGGCTTTGACAGCTGATACAGGTATTGTTTGCCATCATATCATGGGGTGACCCAAAACGTAACAGAAGCAGATTGAAGAGTGGAGGCATGTTCCACAAGGGAGCAGAAAAAAGGGTTGGTGGTTGCTGAACAAAGCTTGTGTTTGAGGTGTTCCTCAGTGGCGCCTTTGGTTAGTTCATACTTACAACCTTCGCCTAAATACAAGATGGCTGACAAAGTATGTGAAACTGGACGTCTGCAAATCACGATTATTTTTAGGCTCGGTGTTCATCGACGTTTATGATGTTTCTGTTTGTTGCGTAGCAACCACTGTTCATTCCATTTCGTGTTTGATAATATGGCGGCCAGGATAACATTTTTTGTTCTTGCGGTAACCGTTCATCGTTTCATTACAAGGATCTATCCCTGCGCCATAAATTTTTAAACATGTGGGTGTGTGTTGTTACGATTGCCACGTCTTTTAATTTTGGGTTTGCTTGCTGCACGCTTACACATGCGGTAAACATGCATACACACATCTACTTGGACTTGTATGAGCTGGCGGCTTCTGTGACTGAGTTAACTTCATCGAACGTTCCAGGTGGCGAGTTTTTATGATGTTGGTCTAAACTTAGAAACCAACAACCTTGTTAAAGTTCATGACCATATCTTCAGGAAGTGATAAGTGACTTTCGGTGTCCGCTACGTAGTTTGACCAATTAAGTGAAACTTACAATAACCCTCGCTCTTCGATACACTCTTGTTGAACTACTGCTGATGAGGAATCAACTTTCAAGTCAACTTACGGTCGTCACATATTAGCTGACAAACTGGAAGCGTGTTACGACCAGGTCCTTTAGATTGGTCTGCCAACTCTGTGCCAAGAAACGTGTTTGATATAACCACAAGAAGCGTATATCAAACTTTCGAACATGTGATTCACTGACATGGGTAGATGGCGGCGGTTTTGATAGTTTTCTTAATATCAGACGACTCCTGGTTTTGCTTCTGTAATTAAGAAAAGTGGTGGTATTCCATATTATCCTGTACGAGATTTTTGTTGGTTCTTCAGCGCTAATCAATGGTGAGGTTGTGGCACATGCCTCACGAACTCCGTCCAGCATCTGTTGACTTTGGATAAATTAAGTGTCAACGCCAGAGGTATTGTGTATGACTCAGGGGTACATAGTGTTCCCGGTAATTTGACGATTTGTCTCAAATCAATCAGTTTTGTGTTGATAACACTGAACACAATTCCAAAACGCAGTTTTTGGAATATCTCTACAAAACATATCACGCATACGAGGCAGGCTTTTAATCCCCTCGGCGACCTGTATTAATTGACCGTAATTCCGGTTTACACAATGTGGAACGATCCGATTCAGATTCTGCACTACACGCTGTGAACTACTTTGGTAGGGCAGCACTAAAATATATTTCTGAGAACGTTTACAGTCGCTAAGTATCACAACCTGATTGATAGAAGTAAACAGCCGGTCACGGTTCAACGGGTAAGTGTGAAAAATGAGCTGGACATGCAATATAAAACTAAGCAGTTCACTACATATCAGCCCGGGTGCACTCAACCGTAAAGCTGAAAACTCACATCTCAGGATGCGTAAAACGTACCGATATTAATGTTTTCAAATGATTGTTGACTAATTTACTCAATATAAAAGTGACGCCGAATAAATTATGAGAATAGCGTGGTACTAATTCACACTGAGTTGACCTGGTCTCTCACCGAATAACTAGATTATTTCAGCTGAATCTCTGGAGCACTTATGCGACGCACAAGTAGAATTCCATATACTCAAACTCATATAGACTATTGCCATTCAAAGCGTTGGCCGATTTTTTTTCTCGATGGCGATATAGGTTTCCAAACCATGATTCTATGGTGTCAACTGGTTTTAGCTGTAGATCATGCTTCGTTCATTAAGAATCTTTTCCGATCTTCCGGCAGACTTTACATTGTGTGCTATTCAGAATATTTCACACAAATCGTATGGAACACTGAACTGGCAGCTAGTTGTATTCATGCTTTGAAATTGTGCTATTGAAAGCATCAGCTAGTCGGATTTCGGACACAGCACGCCTAGGGATGCTTACTGAAGTTGGCTGAAAAGCCAGTTGTAACAATTTGCTTGTAATGCTATGTTCACAGTTTATTTATTCAAAATATGTCACACACGACGCTTGAACTGTTTAGCTTCATTCTCACCCAAATCGGTACGGTCACTTTGCAACACACTAATGACGTTCAGCAACATCTTGACTTGGCTTGCTATTATTATGCACGCTAGTTTTAGGTTGCTTTATACACTATCAGCATACGAACTGACATGTAACCGTTAGTTCGTACAATTCGCCGATGTTACCTTACAGTCTTCAACATTTGTCGGGGACACATGATCGGCTATGTGGCCGTTGCCAGATGTG
Source organism: Paragonimus westermani (assembly GCA_008508345.1). Classification (NCBI taxonomy): domain Eukaryota; kingdom Metazoa; phylum Platyhelminthes; class Trematoda; order Plagiorchiida; family Troglotrematidae; genus Paragonimus; species Paragonimus westermani. Next base: position 22,932 of record QNGE01006371.1, read on the forward strand.
TTCACCAGCTGAACTTCAACTATCTGCATTGCATATACTGCGATGTTTCTGAAGTTCACGGACGTATCTTGTTCACCTGACCGGTGGCATAAACTGTAAACTTTGGTTTACACTACCAGCCAAGTTGTGTTTGTGAATATTTCGATGATTTCCGTGTCTATAAAACGGAGCTAATTTATGCGCAGTCAACTTATATGCCTTCTATTCGAGCTAGGATTCGAAGATTTCATTGTGTGTGAGGTACAAAACGTACCGGTTACTGACGTCACATCTGAACGTCATTTGATCACTGGATTATTCAACGATATCGGTCAACTTGTTCTGGCAAAGTAAATCACCATCAATACCAGTTCAGAAGCACTGTTTAAGGACCTATTTCACACGCGCAATGTGATTGACATAAAAACGGACTGGGCGTTTCCACTATTTTCAATTTATTGCTTCGCTTGGCTTAAAAATGTATGACTTATCGTTTCTAGGAGTTCTCACGAAGTATGCAGCTGAAGTTGAGTGGGCAGAAGTGTTTGAGTATAGCACACAATTACAGAAATAATGCCACTGATAAAGCCGTAACCTAAAGTGATATCTGTCGATTGGCTGTAGAGTTTTCAGGAGAGAAGCTTGCGGAAAATATGCATTTCAGCTACGACTAATCGTGGCGAAATTCAAAAGGACTACCACATTGTTTGTATACCTATGTGGTAAACTGACCAGAAATATTTACAGTGAATGCAAATTCTGGGCTGACATCTTATTTTTAATAAAAGATGGGAAGGGGTAGAAACACTTTTCCAGGCTGTATTTCTAGCTGTCCAAATGTAGCTCCTTATATGTATATATGTGTATGATCCGACCATAAAATGTTACCCCAATCTACAAAGTTTTACTGTTTGACATTGTAACTTAAGTCACTTGAAACTCAGGAATTCCACAGTCTTCGAATTTTCAGACATGATTATACATGACCTTATACCTTGAATGTTCTCATTACAGAGAGGTTTTGTACCTTGACTGCTACTGAAGTTATTATATCTGGTATCATGAATCACTTACATTCAGGGTTAAGTCACCTACGTGGCCCAACTGATTGCTTTCTGCCGTATTGCTAAACAAAATTCTTCATTGCTAGTTACTGTCGGCTAGATTTACCTTTTGATTCGTTTGTTAACTGTGAATATGTTATAAAATAATGATGAGTCTTGATGAAAATAGGCGAATGGTGTAGTTCCGGCCATTCGACTACGCAGGGCATTGGTTGATATTACGAATGAACAAAATGCATGTCAACGTTTACACAGAATTTCAATGCTTTTAGCAAAAATAACTACAGGCATGATATTACAAAAGATATTTCGACGGATCTTTATTTGAAAGTAGACATCAAAAACAACGCCGTGAACATGCCATCTGGGTGATCCGATCACATCGCTTAACGTGTCTCACGCAATCCAAAACAGGAGTTTGGCATTCATGACTGTTCTCCTTGGCTGTCAATTTTGGCAAGACCTCTGCATTTGAAGGGCTTTCACACAATCTTTGTCAAAGTATTGAATGCTACTCAGACTGCCGTCTGAAGGTCATTCTATTGATTAATTTCACATAAGACAATGAAATGTTAAAACCTTGCGAGATATGCATACCATGTCAGGTAGAATAATTAGAGGAAGAAAAATCGTTCAGATACATTAAATGACATCAAGAGACAAAATGATATTTTTCTGTGAGAGTATGTATGTAATGTGTGAGTGAACTTTATACTATTGAAATTCTTAAAATGCAAGTCAAAAACCGATCTTAATAATTTGAAAATAAATTTAGGGTTGGGCTGAAGTCTACTCAATACAAGCAGAATGTCGGTTATGACCCTTGATAGAAAGGGATTTCCAGTTTTTACTTAATTGTATCACGTGAGTGTTTACTCCAGACAAAGCTTCAGTGTCGTTGACTATGAAATCACTACAATTTTCGTAACAAATCTACGTTCACTAATGACAAAGTGGGAGATTTTTCGAAATATCAGAGTAATATAAAATTTTGTCAAGGTGAAAGCCAACTCAAGTGCGTCTTGCGTGTCTGATTCATTAACCAATGTTACGCTGAGCCAATATTAGTTAAATTTCAATAGAGCGTGATGGCATAGATAGTATGTGTCTAGTAGTCAAAATTCCTTTGAAGCACGCGAACTGCCTTGCCTTTCTCACCTATGAGGTATGATAGACCCGGTGAACTTCAATCAAACAACCCAATGTGGAAATGCAAAATCCCGAAGTTTGTAAATAACGAATGATTCGTAACTTAGGTTTACCATTTATCTCAGAACCAGTTAAGTTTTTGGGTCGATTTCGATGCACAGCATTTAGTGGGACGGAACAGAAAATCAGTCACTGTCAAATACCTAGATAGGTGCACACACCTGATGAGTGGCAACATCGAAGAAACCGGTCTTGTTATTCTGTTGAATGCTGACCATTATCATTGCTTACTCATGCCGCCTTATCTTTTGAACTTATGACTTCTCGGGTGTTGTGTCAGACTGAGTCCGATTACATGCTTTGTTTAAGTACACAACATTCGTACTGCTATGCAAACTTTGGTGAGTTTGAGACGACCATTGCAAGCAACTCGCAAACCAGTTCTCATTCGGTAAATTCCATTCTTCCAGGGAACAACAATAGGCTCACAGATTACAAAGTTGCGGTGATTTATTGAATGATCCATAACTGAAGCGCCCTTCAAACTCACTTGTTATATACTACTAGTAATAGAGCCATTTATAATAATACTATTAATATTGTTTGCCAGAAATATATATCTACTAACCGTTGTGGTTTTCTCGGTTATCAGATTCGTGAACATTCGGGTCGATGAACATTGCAGACAACGGGGTTAGTGCAGAAATCTATATTCTTAGACTAAATTGCCTGTGCATTTTCAGTGAATTCACATATAACAAACTATGGATCTCTCGCTTACTTTGGTTTGTGAACTGCATTTCGGTTCACATTTTTACATAAATACATTAAGAGTAAACAGTTACGTGAACTGACCGACGTACCACAACAAAGGAAGAGAAAATTGACTTCTGGAGTGGAGCGGCGAAATATTTAAAGAAGGACGTAGAATAAAACCAGTTAGGGTTGCACGGTGATCCGCAACATAGGTTTCGTCGGTATTTTGGGACCCAACCAGAAAATCGGGAACGTCTCACTGAAGCACACGTCGTCGCTCATGATTTTATCCCACATCGCAGGTCATAAGGCGGCATTTAGGATAACGTTCCTGTCATAACCCGTCGCACTAGTACGGTCCACCGTACGGTGAGTTGGCACTAGCATGTTGTGAGTAAGCCAGACAAATTAGTCGGAAAACAGTACGCACCTTGATTGTTCTGAGGAAGAATAGAATAAGCTTGTCGGTGATGTCCTGCGTCAGGAACACTTTCAGTCTAAACCGTACATTCTAAAGATATTCTGCGTGCAGATGAACCATGTTTTTCACAGTCGTACAATAAGGGCCCAGGCTCGGCCTACCACAAAATTGTTGAGATAACAGTTACAACACGAACAGTGGTATAAACAAGCATTCTGTAACGACTCATAAGTACCAGGTTTATAATAAAGCTAGTCGGATTCTTCATATCAAACAATCAGGGTAGGTGGTGTAAATGGTTGCTCAGCAATTCAGATTAGATCATCAAGCCAGGCGCGGGGCAAATTCATGAGCAGTTTTATCTGAATGTACAAAGCAGGCTTTGGTTGACTGATTGCGACCACTTCAACAAAGTGCAAGAATCATGGGGCAGACTGACATAATATGACCTTGAATGTACAGGCTAGGCCGCCAGCAGGACTAATGGTAAGGTCTTCAACTATGTTTCCTCCTCAAAGCAAGTTCTTATTGCTAGTGTGAGTGACTTACTTAGTGATGACTGGCATCACGCTAGTGCCACATTTGGCTAAGGTTGTTGAAATCCATTCTGTCTTAAATGTACGACTATGATAGTAACACGCTCCACCAGTATTGTTGTAGACTTCGACGTGTGAGCAGTGTTTGCATATGCACAACAGTCTCTCACATAAGATGGGCGTAGGTGATATTGCCGCAGATTGTGGGCCACTATGATTAGCCCCGGAGTGATTAACTGAAACCTATCTGAACATTATTCAGCAAAACAGAAATTATTTCACACTAGCTGGGTGTATTTTAAGACTGATTATAAGCAGTTGAGAGAGAGAATAACTCACGCTAAGTACAACAATGTTCACAAAATCTCGTTCATAATTAAAGGTTCACATTTTCGTCCTCATCGAGGATGCATGACAATAAACCGTTTGTTCTCACAAACGGCTTTTCTCGTGGAATAGCAGTTGAGAGTTGGATAGGTTCTTCTACCTTGTTATGCCTCACCAGAATCAACCAGATTGAGAACTCATGAAAATGAACCTTGATAGTGCCAGAAAAGCGAGACAGAATAATAGCCCAGACTCTTGTCAACCGGAACATGTGAAGTTTGTGAACCGAACTGCGGAAAATTACTTGAAGCAAAACTGTGACACAATTGTACGAACTGGATGAAGGTAGTGCCAGTATGTCGTGCATATGGAGCTCTTGTATATTTGCCAAACAGCGCATTGTAAATCACTTTGTGTACAGTTCAACAATCTACACGAAAATACCCACCATTCGCTTAGTTCACTTGCAATCAGAAGACGGTTGAATCCGAGTTAAGAATGCAATGCACATCAGGCACCGTGAAACGAAATGCTATTGGTTGCAGTAGTGAGTCCAGTAATATTAAAGGGTTGCTCCGTTTATTACAAAACTGAGCGACTTCGTATACTGTATTCACTGGTGCAAATGATCATCCGCAAGGTGTATGTATTTGTGGTAATGTTTTTACAGTCACTTAAGTTGGCGTGTTTCCGAATGGTTCTAGAAACTCGAGAAGGTATTTTTACAGCTTTTTTAATATGTGTGGCACGGACGATTCGTCTAAAATCATATCATTTTTATCGCACTATGCTGTGCTTTGCACTGATCAAAAGTTTAACCCAAGCCACAGTAGATGCTGCCAATTTTAATCTAAATATCTTCATTATTTCCCTGTTTCTTAGATTCATTTTGCATACAAACTACTTTTCAATTGCTTGAATCAGTACGAGATTTCGTTCGTTCACGCCTTGCCTTCTGTATTAACACCTTTTTGGAACATTACAGAAGTCGATTTCACTAGAATTCCTGTCGTCCAAGAGCAAACTTCTCTCGGATCACTTCGGCTATAGTATGATGGAATCTATTATGAACAATTGGTTTCATTGTAAATATCGATGCCATCTTGCTGATTCATATCTTTTCTCACTCCCCCAAGTTGTCACGCAAACGCCTATCAGTCAAACCTGACTGGTCTTGGAGACAGCATAACTGGTAAAGTGCACTTGTTGTTCAATGGCGCATTGTGACCACACAGACTGAAAACGTTTCACACGGTGTTTATCCTCTGACATTAGTAGTTCCACAGATGAACAGAATCGGAAAAACCTACTAAGACCCACTACAAGATGGTTAGCACATTGTTGTGCTATGATTGACGGACATTTAATAACAAACCGAGATTTCTTGTTGGTTATCTACCCTACACATTATTTATGTTACTAAAATTATCCTTCTAATGTCATCTACGCTGGCAAACAGTCGGCCATGTTGACCATCAAGTAAATGGTAGGCAAGTGTTCCGACCTTGACTGGTCGTATCAGTACCACACACTCCCGAGAATTGAAATAACAACCCACGTACAAGTGTCGAATGGTTTTCCAGCCACTTGTCCACTGGACATGAGGTAGCGGTCATTGTTATCGGAGGATATTACCGACACTATTTTGCTTAATTGTTAGGCCTCCTCATTCAACAGAGTGAAACGGATTAGCCGTTTTCGATCTGCCTGCATACACATAAATATCCAACACACCTGTCGACGAGACATGGGTTGGATTTCCGGCTTGTGTGATGTTGAAAAGTGAAAGGCCGAAACAGCTGTCTATACGTTATCCGGTAGATATCCCACTTGCAGGAGCCGCATCCCATGGACCTCTGGGTGGCATATTGAATGCTTACTTGTTTATAGCCCGAGTACAAATCATTGATTGATTTCAGCCTGCCTCGAAAAAGCAACACACAGGTAACTTAACATCACTTGTGCAGCTAGTTCTGAAGACTAGTAGCTGGACTCTGGGGCTCCGTACGAAACGTTTTGAAACTGGCTAATACATAGTAACCTGAAATAATAACTTTACCGTTATGACGCAGGTTAACTATAACCGGACGCCTTTTAGTGCATCAGTTCATAGTGCTTGTTAAAGACCAGTAATAAATTGCGTCATGTGAGCTAGTTAATATCATATAATTTTGAGTAACTGCACACCGTAGGTACCTACAAAAACAATAATTACAATCCATTTGCACATAGTTGCCCAGATGACATTATTCAGTGGTTTCTTCTTCTGAACGAAGTAGCTCTTGACGCCAAATTCGAACAAATTAGATTGTCATGTCTATTGCATTTAATGAAAACAGTGCTGGTAAGTAGATGGCTCACTCCTGTCTACCTAAAATGACAGGTTTTCTTCAATAAGTTCCAGACAAGAACCAATGGAAGCAGCGCTTGTAGCCAGATTTTGGTGGAACATGAACACAACTGATAGAGGGTATTTTTTGCCTACTCACTCAGATACCTCTGTTTCGCTCATTTTTCTTAGTTCTGGACTGCAAAAAACACTGATCTTACCATCAGCAAAGATACTTGGTGATCATGAGTACATGATCACACTGTTTCAACTGTACTATTGACGATTAGTAACACGTGATGTAAAACAAGTTTTCTGAAATAGGTGGAATAAACCATCAGACACATAATGAATTTTACTATTACAAAAGCTCAGTAGCTTCATTGCAGAAAGCATACGGACACCACGCACACAGTGATTATCAGGATTTCACATAATTTGTATTGACAGCAGGTACACCGACTGCATTTTCCCAGATATGTTCTTCCTAAGTAGCCAGCAGCAATGAATGATTTATCGTTGCCATGGGCGTCTGGGTAAACACTTATACGTTATTTATGACATGCTGGTCGTTCACCCAATCGATATTCGTTGATCGTCATTATAGTTTGATTTCATCAGATCACTTGGTTCTGGAATCAGTGTCAGTGTTGAATTCGGAAAATATGCTATTGTACTGGGCTGTTCAACTCGCAAATTAAAGCGTGATCAAAGGAGACAAACTCACTCCTTTTAATTCATTGGATATATAACAGTAGTATTCAGCATACAAACTCACAGAATAGCACTTACCTTCCGAGAAAAGTGTACGGCATTTCTGTAAGTTTTTGAAATGCAATCGGTAATTGCCAACTCCGTCCAACGACTGGTCGTGGTTCGTATTTTTTTCGTCAGCTTACTGGGTCGCATGTAACTTCGCTGGGCAACAGGAATATAAGGAATTCGGGCAACGCCCACATTCTTTACATTTCTTACTATCTGCAATCAATAGTTTGCCAGTTTAATTCTCCTAAGCTGAAAATCTGAACAAGATAATTTCGGAAAGCATGGCAAGTAACAGTCACGAGGTCTTGGAATTAGAAGATCGACTTTTAAGATGCATGCATTTACTTGAGTAAAGCATTATGTGCAGTGTCAGCAAGATCTCCCTCATTCAATTCTTCCCATCATTTCCGATTCCTGTTACTTTGCAAATGGTTCACGAAATTCACCTGGCGTTAATGTCTATTGGAAACTTTTGCCGTTGCTTTTACTTCACAACAATTCTGTTTCATTTAATTTCACAACACCAACAGTAATTTTAATTACGATGCTTTTTCTATCACCAGAAATATTCATGTCGACGCTTTCTTGCTAAACGAACTGTGGCCGGTCTAGATTATTAAACATGGAGTGGGAGTGCGCAGATCGCATTCAGCGAACAGTTTTGGGTGACGACACTGGCAACAGACAATCTGTTAGGAGTACACATGCTACACAGTCCATATATATGGATGCACAGGCGGCATCAGATGAACGTCTTGCATGTGACGTGCACAATCACCGATTTCTGATTGCTAAATTGTTGCAAACACGCACTTTAACATTGCCTGTGGTAGCCAAGGTAACATTTTTCAAGATTCCACTGATTTTCCAAATAGTGAATTTTCACAGGAATGTCTCACTTCTTACTGTGCTTCTCCTGATCAAACACTCTACCCCAGTACCCCATTCGAGTTGGCATCAAAGTTAATTACACCCTGTTCGAGGTTTGTTAAAAGATTATAAGGCCAACTACACTGGCATACTTGAATTTATACCTCGGTTATCACACTAACAAACCTAGTAATTTTGCACCCGAGATATAAATAACAAATATCTTTATAATTAGCTACAGTTGTGGTCCAAAAAGAGCAAATCAATATTCGAGTTTACCAAACTGCACACCAAACGTTTCCGGGGTAAGATCTGGATCATTGCTGAGCAGAACTTCTGAGTCTCTGCACACATATGCTTCTGGCTATCCACGTGTATCGACCTGTTGTTCCCATCAGAACAGCTGTATTCCAACCAATCATTAGGTTTCGGTCACTGACGGTCGGCCTGCCGAGCTCGGTGGAACAGTATGGACAACAGCGACATGTCGAATGACTGAATGAGCGAAATTCAGCAGTCATAATCGATCGAGCTATACAATAAGCTGTGATGAAAAGTGAAAGTCACATCCTTCAGCCTAGGCCGCTTGATAATCAGCCAAGTTAAACGTAAAATTATAGCGACTGACGGTTGAAAACACTGCTGTTTTGTGTATTTTTTTGGGAGCCTTTCTATGTTACCTGTCCATCTCAACTTTCACGTGTTAAGAACTGTTTGTTTTTTAAGGCGCTGGGGGTTTCGTTGCATCAATCAATTATGTGGTTATGTGCTACACAGTTTGACCGTTCCATTTTGCGCTGCATTTACATGATTGTTTGCCTACGCGGATTCATTTTATATGCCGCTGCTTTTGAACTAGATACAATGAAACTCGCTTATGCATTGTAAGATGATCTGTTGAAAGTTTTGCCAGGAAAAGTGGAAAATACACATCTTTACTTTCTATAGTGTCTTACCTTCGGGATCAATTAAATATCTCATCGGTACTTTCTACGTTGGTCGTTGTGATTGATGTAGTTTTCAGGTTGCAATGCTTTGTATCTTCCCTGAAAAGTAACTTAACCGATAAGTGCAGTAGGTGGGGTAATCTGGAGTTGCATAGTGACCTTTTTGGGAAACATCAAATATCACCGTACCAAACATGCCATGTTCCATTTTGTCTCCGATCATGCTAAACAAGCAAATGCTTATGGAATATCTTTGTTGGAAATATGCGGCAAATTTCAAAGATGACGCATAAAACATCAACTTACATGTCGGAAATATTTCCCAAACGCTTCCACTTTACTTTTCAAGTTGACCATCACTCACATTTGATCGCAGCG
>QNGE01006372.1:0-32444 GCA_008508345.1 Paragonimus westermani
CAAGGATTATATAAAAAGACGAAGGATCTAAAAATCTGCATCACATCTGATGTTGTGCGCCCTCATTTTCTGTGGAAGTGAGCCGTGTGGTACCCGACCGACGGTAGACTGCCGATCACCCGATTAGTAAATAGAGACGGCGGTATCCCTCTTCAATTCCTTTAGGGGGAAATCAGCAGGATGCGTCGGTATGAAAGAATGTCAACAAACGCCCTGACAGGTACAAAAGACGTTTCTTTCAGTACTGGTGTTTGAGACTGCTAGACTCAGAAAGCAAACTTTGAACGCCGTGCGCTGAAAATTCCGCATGTAAAAGAAGCTGCCTAATTACCTGTTAGGGTAGACCCTAGGGTGAGGGCGGCAAGTCAGAGTTATAAACGGTGGTGTATTGAACGATGGCCAAAACAACAGCACCTTTGGTTCCGGCGGTAATATTCCCACTCTACTGCTGCGAAGATAAGGCCCAGTTTGGAGTCTTGTGACTGTGTCGCAGGTACTCGAAGTGAAGGTTTTTTCGAGTGCGCCGTTTTGAGCGCTTTTGATTGCCCTCAGAGACGACAGCGGCGGATTTCCACTTAGCGTCTTTTGCCAATTCCACGAGATGCCCCACTGTCTTCGGGCTCGCGGGGGTGTCACCGTCCGGTAAATGGTCTCACATGGCTGAGAAGTGAACAACACCAGCAGCTCATTATAACCCCACGTGAAACGCAATTTAATTCAGTCTGATGTTACTCATGTCTTACGTGTTGGTTGCCAGATACAGCTGAACTGGCATCCACTTAGGACCGTCCGAGATGTTTCTTCATACCACCAGAGTCGACCAGTTTGGAACTGCGGGTCAGGTGTTCCTTCGTAGGCTGTTTTTTCCAGCAGATTAGGATGTCAAAAACCAGGATCCACTGATCACTGTGGCCAAAGTAGCCTCTGTACCAACTTGGTCTAAGTAATCGCTTCCGTTTGTGACTATGACATCCAGAAAAATCGCGACCTGTCACAGAATTTATTTTGCAGACCTCAAGTGTTGGACCTAAGCCTCTTGTCACACAACTAACTCCAGAGCCGTGTCAAAGCTACCTCCTGCAGCCTGTTGCGTAGACATACCCGGAACGCCTAAGGGGCGTAAAAATCATTCGTGAAAAACAGATGAGAGGAGTGCTGAGTGTGAACGGATTCGTTCAACTACAACAGAAGAGCCTCAATGTATTGAGGTTTGAAGTAAAATCCCGCGAAAATCTTACCCTCAAACCCAATCCTCCAAGTATTCATCTCTGCACACTCAAACTCCCTGTTTCTGAATATTAAGTGGACTTTGACCTAGACGATTTCGCTTTTTCGCGTAAACTTGATAGTTGTGCGTATAGCCGGTTTTCGGTCATTGTACTTTGTCTGAGTAGTGCGTGCATTCCCCTTCATGGAGCTCGGCTCACCCCCATTGTTTTTGAGCCTTTTGACTGTCTGGAAGAACTCTTTTGGGTATGAATGTATCATTATGTAATTACGAATAATTTTTGGCCTGTTCAGCGCCAATTTGTAACCCATTCCCGAAGACGGTCTGTCGGTCGAAACTGTTGAGGTTGTCTAACCATTCACTCCGGTAATTTGTTCGGGCTTAGCTATCACAGAGCACGGCAGCTGCTGAAGGAACTTTAAAACAGACCTATTTTTCATTAGATCGATTATAGGTGGGTTGTTGCCCAACGGCAGGTGTGTAGACAACAGCTTCGGAGCCTTATTACAGTTGTCGATACGAATGCAGAGCTGTCATACTGCACTGGACCGAGTAAACTATATGGCCAATGTCAACTCGGTGGCATTGTGGGATCCTCATACGCTCACCTACGACATAAGTGGACGATAGTTGCGGATCACGTTTTCGGCGTGGCACAAAAGCCGTCCTCTGATGAACCGACCGGGTTTATCTCACGTATTCCGAGAATCGCGCGCAGTAGCTATGGTAAATCAGTCAATGAACGTGAAGGGCAGCACATTTGTCTGCGAGCAGCTGGTAGGATGCAAAAAGATGCTTCTTTCAGTCATCCAATCTTTTCGTTAACCAAGGTCGGGCAAAAGACCCTAAAGTCCGTTGTAGGTTGTACTCTCGGAGGCACACCCTCAAGGCCTGTGATTCTCTTCTACCCATGAGTATGCCCATGAGATGGAACAGCTTGCGACGGCTTGGATGTTGCTATGTTCGTCTCAACGTGTGCCACCGAGCCTCGGCCTGCAGGGTAAAGTCGCGTCACAATGTTGACGGTTGCTGTGGACGTCAGTTTGGCCTACTACTCCTCATACGCACACGTTGCGGAAGAAGATATTGGGCATCAGGGTACCTGTAATATGGCTAGTACAGTTGAAATTCACGGTAAACCTGATATAGTACCAGTGGAAACTGACTGGATACATGGTTAAACGTCAACTTATGCGTTCTTGCGGCCTGGCTCAGACACCACTCTAGTGGAAGATCGTGTCGGTGACGCCGACACTCAGTCCACCCAGCCAGTCACAACTACGAACGGGTCAACCACCACCGGTTGCAAGAACGTTTGCCTAAGAATTCTTCCTTTGACAGGCAAGAGACGGTCGATATTAAAGATGCTTACTCAGTAGCCGACCTACCCATTCGACCTGTCCCGCGGATAGAAGAGAAAGCCCAAAGGTGGCCGCACCTGAAATATCTTCAGTTCGGCATGATTCACGATATAAAAATGACCATCCTCATCGGCTGTGGCTTGCCTGAACCTCGCTCGGTTACCGGCCAGAAACTCGGAAAACGCGGGCAACCCTACGCAGTCAGATCGTTACTTAGTTGGGTTCTTAGCGGTCTCCTTCCAAGAAGGTGGCAAGAAACTGTCTCGATGAATTGTCTGCTATGATGGAATGAACTTAACAAATATGGTCACGAGTTTGTATGATGAGGAGTTAGGCGATACCAAGACATCCGATCTGTCACTTTTACGTGGCGATCTCACAGCCCTGTAGATCGTGCGTAATTTAGTGAGGCCGGTGGATGGGTACTATGAAGTACCACCTCGATGGCGGGATGAGACGATACTTTGGAGCAATGATTACGCTTTGGTGTCAAGATTATCATATCTGCGCGAAAGATGTCTGCGGGACAAAACCTGGCATACAGTACAACGCAGTCATTAGCAACCAGGTTGAAGAAGGTTGCGTAGAATAGGCTCCTAAATGCCACTTGAGCAAATTAGTCCCAGGCGGTGGTACTTTTGGTTTTGCGGCCATATTTCAGGGTTATTTGCTGAACGATAGACTCTATCAGAGGACGGATGTGACCGCTAAGCTGGTGGGTGTGCTACTGAGGTTCTGGGCAGAATTTATTGCCGTTGCAGCAGACATTGAAGGAATGTCCTTGCAAGTGAGAGTACTCGAGGAGGATCGCGGAACATTCCGCCTTCTTTGGTGGCGAAACGATAATTCGGACGTGTATCCGAAGGAATATCAGACGAGAGCTCATCCATTCGGAGCTAATTCCTCCATGATTTGTACCGAATTCGCCTTACGACAAGCAGCCAACGATTATAGGCACATTTTTGACGATATGATTACTTCATGTCACTCCAGGATGTAGACGTCGCCGAACGGTTCGTAATGCAAGTCTATGGTCTGGTTCGGAAAGGGGGTTTTCGGCTGAAAAAGTGGGTGTGGAACAGCAGAGAACTGTTGAATGCCATTCCTCCCTCAGACGGCGCCGATCACTTGCGGGAAATTCGAACTGAACCCCTACCGCCTGGGTGTTCAGCAGACGCGTAAACCAATTTTTGTTTTGAGTTTCTCTCTACCAGGTGAGCCAGTTACCAAAAGAGGTCTGTTACCACGCCCGCTAACATTGTACGATCCCCTATGACTTGTATCACCATGGTTGCTGCTAGGAAAACGCTCGCTGCAAGCGAGCGGATTTGGTAGAATCCGTTAATTCTGATAATCAACACGAGAGAGGATTGGTACAGTGGTCTACGCAGTCTAAGCGATCCGCATATTCCCTGCTGTAGTCGACCTGGTAGAACTGGCGATCTAGAGAGCGTGGAAGTACACCTCTTTCGTGATGTACCGGAGATCGATTACGACGACGTGGTTTATGCGTGCTTCCGCATGGCCAACGCGAAGCGGTTCTCATCATTGCTGTTTGCAAAGTCTACCGTTTCTTCTCTTAAAGCGATGTCTATTCCATGAATATAACTGGTTGCTGCTGTTCTGGCGGTTTGTTTTTACGAACTTTTGACTACTAATTCAAAGCCAATGTTAGCACGTGTATATTTTTGAACGAGCTCCATTACAAATGCCTCTACCAGGTTTAGTGAGTTCGTTGCAAACCAAATAACTGCCATACACAATCCGACGACCACCACTCAAGGGCACCGCGTCATGTTCGAAGAAAATCCAGAAGATAACGCCTCTCTTGTGGTGCACAACTAGGGAGTCATAGAAGCCTGGTTGTCAGAACCTGCATTTCTAACACATCTAGTTGTAGCTTGGCCCAAAACGCCTGTCGCCCTAAGTGAACCTGCCAGGGTGGAGACGAAACCAGCATCGGCTCAGGTGAACGCGTTAACAGTGGAAGAGATTTCTGTGTCTCGGGTTCTTGGTAGTTCGAGGTGGACTAAGCTTCTAAATACTACGGTCTGGTTGTGCAGGTACAAGTTATATTGGCTCTCTATGAAGCATTGGAGGAACAGTGTTACGGTTAACAGCGGCCACCTAAAGTTGCACGAAATTCCGTGTGGCGGGAAAGATATCCTCGGTCTGGTTCAGAGAGCTAGCTCTCCACATGAATTTCCCTTCGTGATGCGGATGCAGAAGTCTGGATTTACAGCTCAGCCGTCACTTGTTCGTAAGTTAAACCCTACTTTGACCGATGGTATAATGCGAATAGGAGGACGGCTGAAGTTGACTAATATGGAGTTTCCGCTGAAATGCCCGGTAGTTCTTTCCGAGCATCATCGTATGACACGTGGCCTTTGGGCGTGGTAGTTATTTGTGATCCTGGCGAAGGCGGTTTAATGCCGACTGCTGTGGGGAGAACGAAGTTCAGTGTAATAAAACGAGATATCAGACGTCTGTGCTTTCTGGAGGAAGGAGTGACGTAGGCAAGATGAGAGCACGCGGCCCCTAATCCATATTGGATTGCAATGTGAGTCGTAGGAAACGCCTTCTGCCCAACCGTGCTCTCCCATGTCGGACACTCAAAGAGCTCAAGTAGTGGGAGTCATGCGGAACGGCTTTCATTGCGTATTAGTTCACTGGGGTGGGTACCGCGTCCTCAGCCTGATAAACTATGTGGACTATATGGCTATGTGGGTTTAGACTCACCAAGTGGGTTTCTAACCTTAGTGAAGACACTGAACACCTACCCTATGAAGAAAAACCTGTTGACTCCCGGAATCTGGAAATTCACAGTTGTGAGCATCAGCGAGCTCTGGGTGTGGGGCGACATGTGGCAGGCGACTGTTTTCGGTTTCAGATAACCCTCCCTCACACCGGTTACATGAAAATTGGAATATTAAATTGCGCGGCTTCGTCACACGATCCCTTGGGATACTAGCACTAACGTTATTGCGGGCTCGCGGGTTGCTCAAAGGCCTTTGTCACCAAGGCATCGGTTGGGAGTCAGACACAAAGGAGTATCGGGTGCACTGGAAAGGTTGGCTGAATGAAGTCGAATCCACAGACGGCGTGGGATTGTCCAGATTCACTCTTCATGGACTTTCGTTAGCAAACCTTGTCAAAATGCATATGTTCTGTGGTTCGTCGGAAGTCGGTTATGGAGCAGTGTGCTATCTAGAATTGGTTGCCCCCGGGTAACAGTATACGGTTCGGCTTTCTGATGAAGAAATCTAGAGTGACCCCAAGGAAAGCAATTACGATACCAAGACTGGAGTTAACGGCAACCGTTCTACCACTCAAGCTGACATGTCCTCTGACTCGTGAGTTGGAAATTTCAACAAGTAATGTTGCACTATAGACAGATCCTACAATGGTTTCGCAATATCTACAAAACACTTCATCGCATTTCGCAACTTTCGGAACATTCCAAAATCCGCCGAAAGATTAGGCAGACTCCAGCGCGAGTCTACGTGGATTGCTGGATACCGTCAATTAGTTGAAATTCTCGCGGATTATTTAGTCGAGACAAAGTTCCGAGCGTTCTTCCGTCGCAGAAAACTTCTCGCACAGTGGATATTTATGAGATCAAGAGGGAGAACGCAATCTCGTGCGTTAAATGAGAAAATATAGGGTGATCATATTTATTATGATGAACAATATACATGCGAAATTTTTTCGCAAAGACTTCATGCGATATTATTATTCTTGCTCTGGTTATTGAAATATATAACGCCATCAACCGGTTGCTGTGGCATTTTGCCACACACTCGGGAGTTATTCAGGCAAACGGAATATTGAGTCAACGATTTGGGAGGCTACACAAGGTGTGCGTGTACTAATTAGAACTCATTTAGTCATTTCGCTGGATTTATTATTAAGCGCAAATTTTACATTCCTAGTAATCTGGGCATTGCCTATAAATGAATAATCGCATATCAATAAAATAATGTTGAGTTGTAAACGGTTTGTTGAGCAAGCAGTAAACCAAATGCTAAATGGTCGTACGAGCATATGATACAAAGAAGAGTCTTCGAGAAGAGCTGAACAGCTGAGATCGTTACTTACGCTATACGCAGCTGATGGCTAAATGTTTCCAGGACCAGACTACAAAAAGTCATCGGGGGATACAGAGGGCTCGAAGATAGACATTGTGTTTGATAACGTAAGATAGCTGTCCAATCCGTTATTGAAACGCTGATTGTTGTTGGCTGTGACTTCATTCGGAAGTTTATTCCAAATATAGGAATACTTTACAATAAAGAAGCTTGCGCGTATATTTTTCCCAGATAGCAGGGTTGGCAAGTTGGAGCCCCTATTTATTAGGCTATATGGACTGTTCTGTCGTAACTGGGCGGCATATGTTGTGATGATGACGTCCGAATGTATGAGTTTATACAACAGTGTGAGGTCTAAATTTATTCTACGCAACCAAAGTGGATCAACAACAAGTTTTTGACAGCGTTATCTGTAGGTGAGTGAGGAAGAATATCCTAATAAGCTTTTGGCAAGTGACCGTTAAGGGTTTTCTAACACATGCCTATTGGAATTGCGTAGACAGCAATGAATGAATGTGTAATATTTGAGTTGAGACCGAGCATATATTTTGTAGGGCGTCAGCTTTGCAGCCGGTAGACTGAACGTCTACTTGATACAGCCTACTGTTCTTTTAGTTTTTGCTAGCTGAAAACATACTTGTTCGGAGAAATTCAAGGAGTCTGAATATCGCATTCTCAGGTCTCTGGCCGAAATGACTGTATTAGTATTATACCCGTCTAATGAGACGTAACCATGGAGTAATTTACAACCATAGGTGAGGATGTTCGACTTGCTCGCTGAAAACGTCATTAACCATGTTTTGCACAACAACTGCAACGACGCCAGATCCAGTCGTATAGTTCTTGGACAGAAATCGATGTTTCTGTGCTGGCGGAATGTGTAAACGATTTCTATATCGTCAGCAAGCAGAAGGGGCTCGCCATGTCTGATAAAATCGCATGAGTCATTTGTGTACATCATGAAGAGCAACGGGCTCAGAACGCTTTCTTGGATCACCCCACTAGCCAGTAATTTTGGTGTTGAATATTGTGTTTGTGGCAATGTACGCTAGACAAAGTGCTCCAATTGGAGCGGGGACCCTTTGTGCGTCCGAAATAAATGCTTCATATCTCAAACTAGTAAATTACTTGCAAGAGTGCGTGTACTCCGAGAAACCCAGAATCTTCAGATCGTTCACCAGCCAGCATTGATTGATGCAGCGCGGTATAATGGCAACAGAATCTGACCAGTGGACGGATATGGTGTGAAGGTGATAGGCGTTCCTCGTCACGGTGCTGTCACAAGCCTTCTGGTACGTCATTACCACGAGTCCAAAGAGCACATAGGTGCCTCGCATGTACTTGCCAGCATTGGGAAAGGGTTTTGGATTTAGAAAGGTACGGCGGCCGTTAAACGAGGGTTATGTTAGTGCTGTAACCGTAAAAGGGATTGCACTGAAAAATGCACTCAAGCGATGACGCCAACCTCATCGATGATACAATCGATGTACAGCTACCTATTCAGGTATTGTGGGGTGGATAATTCCGGTCAATTCAAAGTGCGTATAGGAAGACGCGAGCTCAAGAGTTATGGCTGAATATTGGCTGATTCATGGACTAGTAACGTACAAAACGAAGCAGCCCATTTTAGGCCCAAACATGACTGTGAAACGATAGAGGCCCTAAGAGTTAAGCAGGGACCATGTCCATGAATAGCTGTAGGGACGGTGACAGCTCCACTGCAGAACGCGGAGTGTGCATCTAAACTTCCTAACCTTGTCCCAGCTATTACATGTTGTCCACTTGGGCGAAATTTGGTGGTGGATGACAGCCTTATTGAAGAGGAAATGCGCCTAAGGAAAGAGGAGCTATAGTTTATGAGGGCACAACTGGAATTTCGCAGGAGGTTAAAAGGAAGGTCTGTGTTTGGTACGACTGAGGATCCAACCGGGAGGACGGACGCACACGTCCTACCATCTGGTTCGTCATATAGACCTCCTGCTTACGGGTTACAATGGAGCTGCGTGGGGCAGTATATGCGCAATTTATTTATCAGTGTGAGCCTGCCAAAAATCAAGCCAGAACCTTTTGAAGGGTCTCCCTTGAAGTTTCATAGCTTCGTGCGAAATTTTTAACTCAACGTAGTTAACAGATTAAGTGACGAAGGACAGAAATTGTCTTACCGTATTTACTGTTATAACAGTCGAGCTAAGACATCTATCGAACATCGCGTATTGCTGCCCAGCGAAGTAGGATTTACCGAGGTAACCGGAATATTGGGGCGGCGATTTGGAAGGTCGCATGAGATCATTCAGGCTATCACCAAGGACGTATTTGACGTTCCGATGCTCACCATGGGAGACACC
The DNA here is from genome assembly GCA_008508345.1 of Paragonimus westermani. Lineage (NCBI taxonomy): Eukaryota > Metazoa > Platyhelminthes > Trematoda > Plagiorchiida > Troglotrematidae > Paragonimus > Paragonimus westermani. The sequence goes on from QNGE01006372.1 coordinate 9,023, forward strand.
GGGAGTCTTCGGCGTTTAGCCACTCAGATGAAAGGTTTCCAGTTAACGCTGTCCCAACTGAAGCATCCGTCTGAATTGTTGTTCAACCAACCTTCTGCATATTGTGGTAGACTTCCTCGACCATTGCAAGAGAAGTGGGCGGAAGTGGCTGATTCTGTTGTAAACACTGGTCGGAAGCCTTCTTTTAACGACTTACTTGAGTCTATAGAAAGGCAAATCTCGATTTCTAGTAACCTATATGGTCAACTCATCGCCCGTTCAGTCCAGGGCCGCACAAGTGGGAATGAGACCACGCGAGTCCGCGAGGATCCTCAACGGATGCCGCACGTGTCAACCGCCGTCGGAATGGTAAGTAAGCCACACTAGTGCGCAGTATGTAGTGACTATCATGATTTGCCAACAGGCCGGCGATTTGGAGGCATGTCATTAGAAGGGAAACGCGAAGTTCTTTGAAAGTGTAAACGATGCTTCGCTTGTCTACTGCCAAACCACGCAGCCGAGTATTACAGAGTCCGTATACAGTGTTCACGGCCTCTGTGTGGAGGGCGACATCAAACCCTGAAGCACGCGGACCCGGCGCCCTCTTGGACTGAGGTCGAAGTGAAGGAGTCAAGCTGCGAAGCCACCTCTTTGCATGATAGGGAGGTTCGTCTAGGTTTCGTGCCTGTCAGGTTAAGTGGGGCAGTCGGAACGGTTGAAACGTATGCTCTTCTAGACAACGGGTCCGATACCACAGTCATAGGGGAGCCGTCAGCTGAGAGACTGGGGTTGCCAACATGTAAACGAACGCTTAGCATCCGTACATTGAATGAGACCGCTACTATCGAATGTCAAGAGCTGCGTTTGGAAGTTGGATCTTCAAATGATGGAGGTAGGACCATGGTCGACAAAGCCTTTACTATCAAGGGTCTTCCGGTTAAACAGGCGGAAACCATATCCAAGGATGACGTTCAGCAGTGGCCCCACCTGACCGGTCAGCCGATCACATCGTTGGGGAAAGATAAAGTCGGGCTCCTGATAGGTTGCCACGTGCCAGAAGCACATTCAGTAATTGATCAGCGGGCAAGAAGCAGGCGTAAGCCGTGCGCCGTAAAAACCATCTTTGGCTGGACCTTGCGAGGTTCCACGTCATTCTCTGCAAACAGCAAGGTTGAAGTTCATCGGTTAAGGGGTGCTGGGCTAGCACGATTGGTTCAGCGCATGTTCGACTTAGAGTTTGTCCAGCGCGGACTTTCCGAAGCGGTGGTTCTTTTATGTGATGATCAGCAGGCAGATAGTATTGTAGAGTCCACAGTTACGTTGACGGACGGTCGGTATGAGATTGGCTTGCAGTGGCGGTTTGGCAGTGTAAACCTTCCCGATAGCCGATGTTTGGCCAAGAAACGCCTGAATTTATTAGGTAGGAGACGTTTCCACGATACTGAATTGGCACGTAAGTATAACGAGATCATCGAAGCACGCGTTGCTAGAAGTTATATATCCAGAGTTGACACCAGCGAGGATAAGACCCTTCGCCGGTGGTACTTGCCTCACCACCCGGTGTTGAATTCGAATAAACTCGGGAAGATGCGGATAGTATTCGATTGCGCAACGAAATACAAGGACACCTCTTTGAACAAAAAGCTGTTGCAGGGGCCAGTCCCGACGAACAACCTAGTGGATGTGTTGTTACGGTTCCGAATGGGTTTGATAGCCTTGTCGTCAGATATAGAGGAAATATTTTTGCAGGTAAACATCTCTGAAAGTGACCGGTGGGCATTGAGCCTTCTTTGGTGGAGTAATAAACCAATGTCTGACTCACCGGACACGTATGGGATTATAGTCCACCTTTTCGGGGGCCATTTCTTCGCCTTTATGCGCGTCATATGCATTCAGGAAGACGGTAATTGATGATAGACATCGATTTAGCAAACTGGCTAGCCAAATTGTGTTTGAGAAATTTTACGCTGACAACTGCTTGGTATCAGTGGATACGCCTAAAGATGCCAGCTGTGTAGCGTCTGATTTGCGCGAAATGCTTCCCCTGGGTGGATTTAAATTAGTAAAGTGGACGTCTAACATAGCAGAGGTGCTCTCGGATATACCACTGAACGAAAGGGCATCTGTGTTAGCATCAATGGACTTGGGTGATCACAGTCACCAGAAGGTCCTTTGGGTCCAGTGGCACATTTCGGAAGACTGTTTCAAGTTTCGCGTATCTTTGCCGAAGAAGCCATTCGCTCGGAGAGGCTTGTTAGCCCGCATCGCGTCAGTGTACGGCCCATTGGGGTTAATTGTTCCACTTGTTCTTCGCGGTCGGAAGTTACCCCAGAGCTTATGTGGCCCGAATATCGGGTGAGAGACATCCTTAGACGAAAAGTGTCAAGGTGAGTGGGAAAGCTGGTCACGGGGTGTAGCAACGACAGACCCAGTTACTGAACCCCGTTGTATCAGACCCCGTGGGAAAATGCCGACAGGTTCAGAGTTGCATATGTTTTCCGACGCTTCCAAGACGGGCTTGGGAGCTGGCGGCATATTTTGCTGCTTCATGTTGGGGAAGTCCCGTGTTGCACCTTTTAAGCACTTGTCTATCCAAGGTTGAACTTGCAGCCAAACTTATGAGATTCATGGTAAATGAACTCACGTTAACCTTTGATAAAATCACAGTTTGGACAGACTCCGTCATCGTGTTGCAGTACTTGAGAAACACCTCCTGTTGCTTTGTCACATTTGTAGCCGACTGTGTCCAACTAATTCATGATTACACCCAGGACTGTCGATGGCGACACATTCCGTCCGAGTTAAACCCGGCAGACGTAGCTTCGCGAGGAAGCTGTGATGCTAGTTCTCAGGAAATCTACACGTGGCTAAGTGGTCCAGCCCTTCCATGAAGAATTGAGAATTCGTGGTCACGGGACATGCCGCTCAAGCCGATTCAAGCTGAGGAACTCAAATTAGAGAAGGTGCTGGTGGTAGCCAGTGTTAGTAGCGCGTAATGGTAGGTGGGGCTTGTTCCACGTTACTCTCGCTGGCAAGCCCTACTCGGTGTGGTATCGTGGTTAATACGCTTCAAGAATTATTTCACTTGCACGAAGACCTGCCAACAGTGTTCCATTATGCTGGGTCTTTTGTGTAAGTTAGAATTGGACCTGGCTTGTGAATCCATCGTCCGACTGGAGCAATAAAGCGCCTTTGCTAAAGCCTGTACGGAACACTCCAAAGACCGACGGGGTACGCTAGCCCGACTAAAGCCTGTCACCATAAGCGATGTTCTGTCTTGGTGGAAGGATTTCAACTGGGCTGTCTGGCGGTACTAGAACGATGATACTGCCGCCCCGCGGGACTGTTACGGATATGATTATCAGACACTGTCACGAGATCAAAGGTCATATGGGTGCTAGTCACGTCTTGTCATCCATCCGAGGGAGGTTTTGGATTGTCAAAAGCATGGCTAGCGTGCGCCGCGTTCTGCTAAAATATATGCCGTGCAGAATGTTCGCAGCGAAGCCGTGCCAACAAGTGATGGCCCCGCTTCCTGTTGACCGCGCAACACGTGGTGGTGCCTCATTCAGAGCCTGTGGCGTGGATTATTTTGGACCTCTTGAGGTTCGAATTGGGAGGAGCATTTGTAAGAGATATGGCTGTCTCTTCACGTGTTTAAGGACAANTGTCTTGGTGGAAGGATTTCAACTGGGCTGTCTGGCGGTACTAGAACGATGATACTGCCGCCCCGCGGGACTGTTACGGATATGATTATCAGACACTGTCACGAGATCAAAGGTCATATGGGTGCTAGTCACGTCTTGTCATCCATCCGAGGGAGGTTTTGGATTGTCAAAAGCATGGCTAGCGTGCGCCGCGTTCTGCTAAAATATATGCCGTGCAGAATGTTCGCGGCGAAGCCGTGCCAACAAGTGATGGCCCCGCTTCCTGTTGACCGCGCAACACGTGGTGGTGCCTCATTCAGAGCCTGTGGCGTGGATTATTTTGGACCTCTTGAGGTTCGAATTGGGAGGAGCATTTGTAAGAGATATGGCTGTCTCTTCACGTGTTTAAGGACAAACGCTGCATATTTGGAAGTAGCACAGTCGATATCAACGGACTCGCTTCTAATGGCTCCAATGAGGTTCATTGGACGTCGGGGCGTGGCAGAAGTCATGTATAGTGATGACGGATCCAACTTTGTGGGCGCGGAATCAGAGATGGGAGGGAATTACTTGGCTTAGATCAAGACAACATCCATCGGACTCTGGTAGCCCGCGATATCGATTGGAATTTTAATCCTCCCACTCCTAGCCATTGGCTGGAACATGGGGGCGCATGATTCGCACAGTTCGATGGGTTATGCAGGCCGTCGCAAGGGAACCAGTAACGTCGGACGGGAGTCCCTGCACTTATTTAATTGAAGTCGAGAGGATTCTCGATGACAGACCTTTAGTTCCAGTCTACGGCGATCCGGACGGTCCCTCGGTTCTAAGACCAAATGATCTGTTGCTCTTAAGACCAAACCCGGGTGTGCCATGCGCTCATATCACACTGCCAGAAAGGTACACGATAGGGTAGAAGCAAGCTCAACACCTGGCTAGTGTGTTTTGGAAACGCTGGGCCAGAGAGTACCTACCATTCATCCAAGCGTATCATAAGTGGACGAAGGTTGGGCGAGATGTGAAGGTTGGTGACCTTGTTCTACTCATTGGAGGCCTTCGGCCCGTATGCGTTTGGCCCAAAGCCGTGGTAAGCGGAGTAGTGGGGGATGCCAACAACCACGTCCGCGAGGTTTACTTGAGAACAGAGAGCGGCACGGTCAGGAGAGACATGAAATCCATATGTTTTCTCGAAGAAGCAGAGGGTAGCGGCGTCGTCAGCGAGAAAGCCATGGGTTCCACCGGTTCTAGATACACATCTAACCGGCAGCTACAATAGTGTTAGGAAACCATGCTAGTTTCGGGTACCGGTGTTGAAGCAGCCGCTTAGGCGAGTGTTTGGCGATTGTTACGCGTTAATAGAACTTCGGTGGCCACGTTCCCTGCTCTATTTTTTTCTTTCTCATTGATTAGTTTCCTTGCGTCGGAATTCTTTATACCGATTACGAGCCTTTCTTGCAACCTGACACTACCACTCAAGGTACGCGTGTGACAAGCCATTTCTCCTATGAATGCGGACCTTGATGTAATATTAAATTTTGATACCGTTTGCTTGTAGAAACTTGATTCTGCGCAGTGTTCCCTCCTTACCTTCCCTTGCCGGACCTTTGTTTATATGTACCCTGGTTTCATTTTCGCTCGACCGCTTTGCCATTACGTGACTGTTGCATTTGGTAACATTTACGCGAACCGTTAATCTCGGAACTTGTATATTTGGTGGATTCAACATCAAGGTTTGTTGTTGTCTTCCACTGTTCGGTTCATCATATTGTTTTTGAACATTAGCATCCTATTAATAAGAAACTCGCCAATACGACCGTCTTCCTTTTGGATTCGAATCGGTTGCTTGAGGGGCTCAGAATGTGTAGACACTCGTTACTTACATACGTGAATAGCGTGGATCCAGCATATCGATAGACGTCGCGAGAAGACTGGGCGTTGTTCGAACAACCACTAGACATCCGGTTTTAACACTTAGTCTTCAGGAAGCTCGTTATCTATTGCTACATATGTAGGGTGAACGCTAAATGTAACATTGGCGAAAAGAATCGTAATCCACGATAGGTGTTAGGCGCTAAATTTACTTCAACTGTGAGTTAGAAGCAGCCGACGCACAGATGCTAACATAGCCATTTCTTCAACGGCTTCATGGATTTACTCAGAATCTTTGATATAATCTTCAAATATCGCACGCACCACGCTTTCAGTGATTAGTTTGCAGATCAATGGAAGCGCTGCGATTTTCAATTGAAACGAAGTAAACAGAAGTGGTGGTTCAAATTCAACCTTTGACCCATTGTGTTAGCAGCTGGACTCCTCTGAACTCGAACCTGCTCTCATATACCTCACAACATATGTTTTGGTCGAGCTCATCTTCAAAAAGAATGTAACTCGAGTTAGAATTTATCCCGTTCTCTGAATCAGTGAGCTTCCGAAGAGCCTCCAGTTATTTCTATTGTGAGAGAGAGAATCACCCATGTCCATAATTAATCATGAAGGCCACCATAAAAAAGGCGAGAAATTGAAGCTATCGATGCCATAGGAACAAAACATTTTCGTGGCCAACATGGATAGATACGAGCTCATTCTCCGACTGAATGTGCACGGAACATCACACAAGTACTTGACTAGTACGAGTTCGTCCCTTGAAACCCATAGGTTAGGACATTAAGACTAAGGTTGCAAATGAAGCAGTTAAATAAAGAAGAGGTGGTAGTAGGGCGGATAGGGTTGAATGGTTCAGAAGTTAGTAATATGGCAGCTCGCCCAAACAAATATCTCAAAACAGGTCCCGGGAAAGGGACCGCCAACACTTGCCAAGCCTTCTCACATTATCAAAGGATATTGCACACTGTGAAAGCACTGTCCAACAGCTAGTAGTCTGATATGGAATTAGCAATAATTAGGGCAGTAAGCCCCATCTTCCTGATTCTAAGATTGTGAATACGGAGACGGAGATTTGCACGCACTCTGAACAGAGATTCCTTCTTGACCCCGGTAATTTTCGGCAGAATCTTGAAGGATTTTATCGAATCTACCTCAACCCTCTCAGTGCAAAATAGTGCAGGTATCTTCCTTAGTCTGCTTGCATACGAATTACACCCTATTTCATCCAGCAGACTCTAGAAATTCCTCTCAACTCCCTCAAGTACTTTATTGTCTTTTATACTACTCAGACTCTAGGCCTGAACACAAATCCCAGAGGTAGTCTTACGCCTTGGTTTGGGGCGACGGCACCTGTGGTCATCTCGACACGAAAATTTTCTTCAACATACTTGTGGCTTCATACTCTTCCTCTGGTCATCTGCAGACACTCCTTGCAGATTTTAGTTCTCAGCCAGCGGCACCTCCAGGCTGTGGCTGTTTTAGGTCTCCCCAACTTTTCTCATTCAGTATCAAGGAAACTGAGTGCTCCAGGCTGCTTCCCAGCCATCTGACGAACTCTTGACGGAGTTTGTACACATCTGCACGCGAGTGCTGTCAGGACTTCCTGGCACAACCACAACCCTCAAGTCCTCAACAGTAATGTGGCAGAGACGATTCAGATTCTTTGGTAAGGTCACCGAAAAGCAGACAGCAGTGGTTCTGGTGTTAAGCTCTGATATACCACACAAAACACTGCACCTTTCTTCGGATCTACCTGATGAGGTCTGGGTGTAAAATATGCGATTCCTCAAGAGATCCCATGTCCATTTTAACAGCCTTATGCTAAGGTTGATTACCTTTGATTCAAGGAATAGTAACCGTTGGTTTACCGGTCCAAATGCTACCTTGGAATCTAAGTGTAAATTTCGCCTTTCTTCCTCCCATCCTGCCTTTTCGCGATTTTGTCCGAGATGTTAACCAGGTTGATGAGACAAGACATCACCGCACGAATCCATGCTGGTATACAGAGAGTAGGCTATTCCGGGAGAGGTACTCCACGGTTCATCCTGGAAAGTCCTGTCCAAAAGTCTCGGAACAACTGACATCAGGTCTGCTAACCAATGTTTTCACACCACATGTTTCTTCTTCTTCCTATGGATGGGCAAAATCTCCGCCTTCCACCAGCCATCATAAGTCATAGACTTCCGGAGGGCGAGGTCAGCCAACTGAGTGAGAATATGCTGCAAAACATAGCTCAGGGGTTTCGGTATCTCTACATGGTTACGGTCCGGCTCCACCGTCTTATTCATACCTCGTCTGTCTAGCACATCTCTCTTATCTTCTGCTGTTACAACTTCCTCCAGTTCCAGTCCTTTGCATTCACTGTTCTCAGCCAAACCGAGGTATATCCCGAATCAGAATTGTGTGCCGCTTCAAACCTTCGAAGGAACCACATCGGCTTTTCTATCAGGGACTCAACAAAATCGCCAGCAACATGAAAGCGTCACCCAGTGTTTTCTTCATAAACCGTTCGACCTGGACACAGTTGAGGAAGACCTTAATTCCTTCGTGGTGGCTTTCTGCTAGGTTAGTTTCAAACTTGGTCCAACACTCCCTCTTTATTTCGGAACACTTCCTTCGAGCCGCCTTGTGCTGACAAAAGGTGAATTGTCCACCAGAGCGTTGGTACACGGCCGAAGTATTCCTTGTGCATCTGTGCGCCATTTCCAACTCATCTTTTTGCCACGGAGGCTTCTCACTGCACCAGCAACGTCTTCATGATGAGTGAGTGATAGTTAGACGCGTGAGACCATCTTTACTTAAGATTCGGGCCTTGCTGACATCGTTGGTACCAAGGCAATGTGCCCAAATGAACTGCACCCTATCCGACACTTGTTGCTAGATATTAAGGACTTTGAAGAACTTGCGACGTTTGATAGCAGGGCTATCCCAAATACATTTAAACCATAGACGTATGACCTCATGCCCACCCTTGTCCAATTAGGTTCCGATTCCCAGGTCCAAAATGTTATCAAGAATCCCTGTCGCAACATGGTCCAAACTTGCAATGTCTTGATCATCTCCATCTAACGATTTCGTCAGCGTGTTAACGTAATGACCTTTCCTTTAAGAGTTATGAAAATGCCGCACCAAACCTGCACTAGCAGCGTGCACCAGTCTGTGAATAGCTCAATATCATTGGACGGCTAACGGTCTACCAACATGACGGGCCATCCGATGTTGCCGTCACTCGACCTTGATTAGCTGTGCATATCTGCTATACCACCACCAAACACCATTCCCAAGGCCTGCGGTCAGCAATCAGCCGTTGTGGGGCTAGGACTGTGTGTATTCACCTGCCAATTGCCCAACCTTATTACCTATCTGTTAGTTGCATGATTTAAACGGTTTACTTATCCCAGGAGATTCACCAGGTGAAATCCCATCGGTCTTTCTCTAGCTACACCCCATTCCATAGCCGGCTCGTACATACCTCTGATGACGACAGTTGTGCTTCGATCAGCAGTTGAGTTGCATTTACTTCTCACGTACTAAAACGGCTGTCACCCAGCTCACGCTGGTCATAAACCTTAACCAACCTTTTGCTCCTGCCCGCCTTCATTTTCACATTACTTGTAACGCCTTCGTCTCCATTTACGATTGTCACTGCAGCTCACCGTGTGAGTGACGCGAATATCTTGTTCAGCCATTTCTGTCGCCTACCAACCTTTGCAAATGTTTCATGATGGAAAACCAGCAATCAATTTCCCAAAGTATTGAAGAGAGGTGTGGACGGAACAGTCTAAGTCACGGAAGGCCAGAAGTAGGTCCCGCTTCCTACAGGGATACGTGCCTACATTCAGTTTGTTTCAGGAGCACGCCACATCAAATGGTGGAGTTCGAGGTTGCTCACCAGTAGGAGGTGATCATCTCCAGTCTACTACCGCATCACCCCCTTCTCTTTAAAGCTTTTCCTCAAACCCTTTTCACCTTCACATCTAAACGGGAAATTGGTTTTCAGTTACTCACAAAAACTGTCTCAGCTTTTCCAGTGAACTTACAGAAATGACATCTGTATCTTGACGCAACTCCTCAGACTTTCGTCATAAAGGAGGACTGGCCATCAGCAAACACCAATGACGGTGAACTGAAAGTCTTTTGGTGCTCCGTGTACCTAACCTACTTACTCCAAGGGGGAATGGGAGGCTATGCTAACTTTCTTCATCACAGTCCCCAGACACTTACGGTCATTAAAAATTTCAGGTCTTCCGATAAGTCCGATATTCCGTGGCTACGACCAGCTCAGCGCCGCCATGGTATACTCCAAGTGGGTAAGTGTACACCAGTCTCATTTAGGCAACATCTCGGATAAAGCCCCCATCAAATTCTAGAAAACTTCTTGGGCACTTAGTACCTTAATTATTAACTTATTATGGGTGACTTCAACACACCCAAGATAAATCGGTCGTCAATGTTTCATTCCTACTGGGAAAACGTTTTCTTCTCATCTTTATCGATGCTGATACGGTGGAAGACGTGTTTGCAACACAACAGCTCCCCAACGCGGCACCGTCCCAGTCAGCTTACTCCTCTGCTTGATCTAGTCGTTATACACGAAGGTCACCTGGCGGAAATAGTGGTCAGCAAACCGCCACCTGGACAAGTTAACCACTCACCACCGAGTTTTCATCTTGTTTGCCGCTGGATGCAACACCTAAAAGGAAAGTCTGCAGTTCGAAATTCAAGTCGGACTGTTTTTAACGGCGTCTGAGGCTATCTCGTTCCGTTCCTTCTTGACTGCGATTCTGTTGGCCTGATTTATTATACGTTTCAAGGTGCAGTTCCAATGGCGGATGGTTTGTTCGTACCGCACAAAGTGTGTACTGCCTCTTCTCGTCTACCTCGTTCGGATATCATACGTTATCTGCTTGATCACCGTTCCTACTTATTTGTGAGGCATAAAACTACAAGCAATCAAGGATACCTGTACACACTCCGCACTGCTCCAAACAGGTGTAGGCGAGAAACCAAAGAATACACTGATCGTTCTCGGAGCGTGCGATAACAAAACTTTTCACTTAATCACATACTCGAACTGAATATGAATAAACCTTCGTATCTTTCCCTGGGACTGCCCTACAAGAAGGCTTCCAAACCTGTAGCTGCAGCTGGCTTATTTAAGGAGTAATATTCGGCCATCTACGACGTTGGACGGCTAAACTGGCACCTTGATCTACCACTCAGAAGCCTCCAATAGTCGTCCACTATTGCCAAGTCTTTCGCGCAAAATAACGCAAACGTCATTTTCAAAGTTAGTCCATACAGCACTGCGGTTCCGAAAACGGCAGTTAGTTGAGCAGGACCTCCTGCTGGTGTCTTTTAGGGTCATCACATTATCCTCTTGTTTTCAATTTACATCGAGAATCTTTCAGACGAAATTTCCGGCGACACACTACTCTAGGCTGATCAACTAAAAAACCGCGCTACAGACGGATCTTAATGCGATTAAATCGCCGCCAGGCTTTCGGAGTCAGTTCATAAACGATAGTAAATGTACACACGTCACTCGGTGGAGATTCTGGCAGCCTTCGTGTTCCGCTGTGCACTCATTGCAGGAAAAATTATGATAGTTGTTCGAATGAGTGGATTGGACACCCGAATGTCATATAACTTGTCTTCCGAGTATCAGCATGAGGAAGGAGGTTCGTTACTCTTGGGATTACAAAACAAATTTCACCGTTTAGACGAGAAGGCATTTCGGAGAATTTGTGGGGTACATGTGAGACCGTCGCTCGGGTAAGCCAACCGAATCGTGCAACACGATCTGAATAAAGACATAGCGGTTGGTGGATGTGTATAGCAAGCATCTACTAAGCTGGCCACTGACCGGCGGAGTATAGCTGGTGAGTGGTGGCTCGGAATTCTCGAATCTTACCCGTTCCGATTTCAGTGGATCCGCATTGACCCAATTTTTGCATCTTTCCTTTAGAACAGGACTCATTAAGCATTTTCCTATCCTAGTAACTGATAGCGGTCGTTGGTACCGTGTAGAGAGCTCCACAAGCCACGTTCACGAACCTTCCCAAGAGGGCGATTGTTTCTTTTTAAGTTATCAACCATTGGGACGACCTTTTCCTTGTAGTCGTCTATTCCTACACCAGTGACACTTCTGATGTGTTGTTAGGTTCGCATTCAACTGTCAGACCCACAACACCATATTGATCCTGGGACTTTTTGTAATCACCGGGTGCTGTGCTACAAACTTTTTCTAATTACTAGTTTTCACATCAGCGGAAGCCTGCTAGATATTGTAAAGGATAAACTCAATGCAGCCGGCCGACGTGGGTCCCCAACTCTGAACCATGCAGTGATGGCTGAAAATCATTTTAATTCATGAACCCATGAGAGAACTTTCGGCTTTCAACTTGAGGATTGACAGTGGTGGGTAATTACGCCCAGCAACCGCCTTCTTTCGTCACCTTGGACTCTATCTCAGCTTCAAACTTTGTTGGAAAGTTACGTGAGATTATCGAGATCCGTTGGCTTGTTACCTCTCACATGCTCTATTCTCCTTCTTCTTCGGGCACGACGAGCCAACAGTTACTCCCAGGGTCCTCATCCTGATTTTCTCCTATGTTCACGTAAGTGGTGCAATCCTAGCATTCTAGTAACTCCGGCAACTTCGTGATCCACCAGTGCGCTGCTGTGAGGTAATTGAAATTACCTCCAGGGAGTGAAATCTGCCGTTAGACGGCAATGAAATGAGAAATCATTGAACACCAGACGATATTTTCTTGGTATCACCCAGGAATGTGAAAGTCATCGGTTTCCATGAGAGAGAGTATCAGGAGAGTTAAAAAGATTTGTTTTAGTTGACCGTAAATCGAGTCGTCCTTCATTTGGCGCCGAGATCGAAATTTGCGATAATAGGTGTTGTGACGGTATAAATGTAGTATCTTGTGAAGAATTTTTTCACGTGATTAATATTCGACTGATGTTATCTCATATTCCATCTTAGGTTATGGATTATTTACAGAGCTTTAAAGATGTCTTTCAGGATCGCGAAGTTGCTAGCTTCAGCGAGTTCAGAAGTTCTATGGATAGGTACATGAAGGATCACAGTGTTTTGTACGTGCTTGGTTCAAACAAGAAATCAGGCGGTGGACGCTTGAAATATGATCATGTGAGTGTGATTGCCGTTGAGTTTACGTGATAGATGGCGATCCGCTGTATAAACCACAAGCGACGTAAGAGCGAAAACCGTGGAGTACGACGTTTTTAGTGAGTCCACTTCACATATTTCCCATTGCACAGTTCCCGCGATACATGCTATCAATCACCCTTCAACGTGGTTACGAGAAATACCTGGTTGGTTGTTAGCTCATTCACGTTGGAGCACAACCACGACCTAACTGCCTTGCTGTACGATTCACATCCAAGGATTGGTCGGCTTACAGACAGTGAAGTGAACGACTCGATACATCTTTTCGAGCACAACACGCCAACTGCTGAGTTGAAGCAGTATGCTGAGGATGATTACGGCAACTATATAACTACCATGGATACTGGCAACATCCGTCATCGGTTGAAACCACCAGTGATAAGTAAGTGGGTTAGTGTTCACTAATTTAGCAGATAATCCGCCACAAATCCTGCATCATATAGAGAAAAATGGCGTGCTGTGTGTTATCAGAGACGACGGCCATTAGTAAAATTTGGTCCCGCAGCGAGTGGCCAATGCGGGAGTTTGAGATGCAGTGCACCTACGGTTGCGACCGTTGGGAGGTGGTCAGCGTAAACGTGTACGTTAAGAATACACTCACTCGGCTGACAACATTCGCCAGTCTATTGGTGTTGAAGCATCTCAAGGGACGTGCTTCATGTTGCACTTCAAACGGTTGGACGAGTTCAAGGTAATCTTACTTTGTGTAACATCAATTGGCAGCTTCGAGAAAATCACGATGGCACACAGTATAGAGTGAACATCAGTGACGGCACTTGCGAGTGCAATTTCTATAAGTGCATGTGTTTACCATGTATTCATGTGCTTCCAGTAGTCAAAAAGCACTTCTATCCACACAGTACGTTGTTGTTAACTATGACCGCATTTGCTCTATGCCGCGCTTCTCAATCCATCAACGATGGCTTGCTGAATACAATCTACCCGAAAGCAGTATGTTCCTCCGGAAGGTTACGGTCGCCGGCAGTGATGCATTTCAACTGGAATACAAAATGTTGCATCACCGGTTGGCAGAGCTGCGCGGGCAGGAAGCCGTGTTTTCAAGGCTTTCATAGCTTTCACGCACCAGTCCACTGAAACAGCTAAGGCGGCCTCACCACACACAGACTTCCACCTTCTTCCTTCGTGGAATGCAAAACAGCCAAAGTGGGCGCAGAATGTTCACATGGGGGTGCCCTGTGGATATTGTGGTAACCCCGTTACTACGAACGGTTATCGGTGCGCTAAGGACCAGTTATTTTTCCATGCAAAGTGCATGAATAATGCTGACATATCGCAATACCCCTCCTGCACAAGGCAGTTGCAACCCCCCTCGCCAGGTAAGTTATGATAAAATTAACTATGCATGTTCAGTTGCATCGACCTCAACCACGGTACCAACCCCGACGTTGAAACGCAAACAGAGACCGTGTGCAGCTTCATATTTCATTGACGATACCTCTGAAAATGAGTCTCGCGTTGTTTCTCCACGCAAGCGGGTCCAAGTGAAAATGTTGGCAAATGACCGTAAGTGATACTCCACTTAACATGTTACATACGGTTTAACTGTAGACCAACATACACAGCAACAGGAGGACTTCTACTGAAGCGGAACCGAAAGCATGCAGGCTTCCTAATTTCTGACGGAATATTCTAGATAATGATGAGACGTACATATAATAAACGTATCCCGACATTTCAGTATCGTGACGTTGTGACTGTGGGGTGCACATAGTCTGACCATCGGGCATAGACGTCAATGTGTCCAATCACAGGTCGTGACGTTGTGACCGTATTGTGCACGTAGGCTGACCGTCGAACGGTTCACCCCGGATGACTTCATGCGGTACAGTACTTCAATTCTCGTTGTACCTCTTTGCTTTTCTGAAGACATGAAATTCCATCTCCTTGGTGGTCAGGTAAGTGAACAAATTTACCAATCTGTTTGTTACATTGAGGCTGAAGCACCTTACGCCGATTACGTTGAGGAGTATCTACTCTAAGCAGATCACGCCGGCTTTCGCCCGCATTATGTTTAGAAGTCATCTACTAACCCACAGCGCCTCCAAATTCAGTGATTTCCAATCATACATGACGAGGATCATAATCACCCAAACTTATCAACTGTCGGCACCCATTTCAAGGAATATAAAATGGAAAAGTTTAAAAAAGATAGTCTACAACTTATACGGTGCATGTTTATTAATCATCGGTTGCTAATTCCCTCTATCCACCAGATCGCAAAACTCCAGCTATCTCGTCAAAATATTTCGTTATTAAATTGGCGCAACTCCTTGGCGTCCTTGATAAACATCTTTCACGCATTGAAACAAAAAAATTCCCACAGCACAACATAGGCATATTTCATACTTTCCTAAGTAGTCTGTCAACAATTATTCACGATATTCCAAACCCACATATTAACGATAAACCAACGACAGCATTCACTTCCTGCGGATAAATTTCAGCTTGTGGGATAGGATCGAGTTGGAAACAGTCATTTGGAGGCGGAAAGATATTTTTCACGCTTTGTCGTGATAAACAAAAATGCGTATTTCAGGACAAAAACATAAGCTGCGGGCGGAGGTTTGTTGTCACTGAAACTAGCGCGAGCGTGTTACGTGTTTCAATGGTGAAAAAGTCGGTGAGACATCACTCCGCATTAACAGACAGAAACTTGTGAATCACTTGAGCTTGGTAAAAGCGCGTTCCGTTCCCCTGGCGGTGCATGTGGTGCGATGGCTGATTCCACCTCTGACTTGTGAGGCTGACACATATTGCGGAGAGACCGGGTGTCCCTCTTCTGTTCAGCAACGCTTACGTTCGGTCGTTTGCTTGTCTCCCCTACGCAACTGACATTCCAGTCACTGCATTTGACTTTCTAAACGTAGTCTGCCTTATTTCCCGCAGAAGCTGGACTCTTGAGATTCATCATCACTCGTTCTAAGTCACTGTCTAATCGCAGTGCGTTCCCAAAAACGTACCCAGAAAGAATGAAGCGCACTTTTTATTCAGAGGCATTTTTGCTGACAACTTGAATTTAGCTTGATGGACGGAGGTATCGACTAAGCAGTTCATATGCGGCGCAAAGTAACCCAACCACTGCAAACCGCGCCTTACTTCTATGTTAATGTGGTTTCCATCACATTGCACCTGAGGCTGGATACCCGAGCCGGTTGAAAACTAAAACATCATAACCTGCACGCAACGTTGTTAATAGCAATCCATTTATCGTCGACAAGCTGAAAAGTAAACCGAATCTGATTAATTTTATCCGTACCACACTTGGTGCATATGTCGTAAAATAAGAATGTTCTGCTTTTTCTGTGAGCGCACCAAGTTGGCCATTGTTTTCGATGTTGCGTTGTAAGAATGCCTCCGCCGGAGGTCTCCTGGCCGAATACACACTTCCTTGATTGCACAAACTCATGAGTTTGCGTCGTTTAAGCAATATGCGTGAACTTGTTATTTTCAGAACACACTGCGTTCGCACTTTATTCCACACCAAATGTTAAGGTAAGTGCCAAACGAGGCAATACCACCAAGTTAGTGATTTTCATATACTCTGTCAATTTCGCATGAGTGTTTGGCGTGGGAACCTGTCAACGAAATGACATTCATGCAAACGATTGTGGCTGAAGGTATCACATGGTTGTTATTTTCTATCTTCCTTATCTGGCGGTGTACACACGGATAATATGTTGCACTTCGTTTGTGACAACCGCAAACCGTCTTGTCTGTTGCTTGCTGTCTATATTTCCGTGTGGCTTGTCATTTGTACCCAGCCCAATACTCACTCACTCGACGGCTAATGACCTACTGTTATGCTCATTATTCCCCCAACGGTGACATCGATTCTCAGTCGTGCACCTTCGGCCACAGCAGTTCAGTCCTTTCATGGATACTTATTACTCTGGTGGTGGTTGGTCTATTTTTCCGTCGGCTACATACTTCAGTGATGGTTGTCAGCATGGTTTTCAATTTGTTTCCGAACTCCCAGTAGTTTCGTGGGAGTATATCAACAGAGGGTGTAGTTTTCCGTAAGCCAGTTTCATAAGGTAAGCACAGCATATCGCACCAAGCTCAAATAGAGGCCTATGCGGAGCTATCCGGTACGTTTACCATCAATTTTTTCCATAGACTAAGAAAAATGGGTGGAGTAGCTGCAATCTAAACGTATTCTACGCACACGGACGTTGTTCAAAGATCAGGTAAACTTGTGGGAAGAGCTGCTAGTGCGAATGCATACTGCATACTTAACGTAGCATAACTAAATGGGTTCCGCAATCCTGTGCTTCCTTCAAACGCTAACGGATTCATTCTCTTGATAAATCAATATGATGAATGCGTGCAATAATGGATCAATTTATATTACATCGTTTGCGACACTTCCGTGTGAGGCAAGGCGAACAACATTTTGCCTGTCTCCCTGGTTCTCAGTTCCACCGAATGATTTTCCGAGGGTATGATTGGGGTTGAAGTTCGTCTGACCCAACTACAGCCCGAAGGTGTTGCTTAGCAAACGGCCAGAGAATTTCTATGTTCTGTGTATGAATAACCCTTTTCACGCGATCTATGTAGTTCATCTAGTGGTTTATTCCTCAGTGTTTGTGGTGAAACATTTTACCAAGTTCTGTGAGCCTTTAATTTGTCGGCCATCTTTATGGATTTAGGCTAAAAACGAAAGACAAATCGTGTAGCCGGCCTATTTGGTTACCTTCGAACGACGGGTAACAAAGTAGCGGAGTCTCGTCTGTCTCCAGAGTCCACCGTTGTCTTTATTAACAGTAAAACATCCGTTTCAACGACGGAGTGCATGCTATCTTTTTTCGAATTCCGTTAAACTTGCCTTAATAGGGACGCTGTTTCTGAAACTTGATCCA
The DNA here is from genome assembly GCA_008508345.1 of Paragonimus westermani. Taxonomy (NCBI): domain Eukaryota; kingdom Metazoa; phylum Platyhelminthes; class Trematoda; order Plagiorchiida; family Troglotrematidae; genus Paragonimus; species Paragonimus westermani. The sequence goes on from QNGE01006372.1 coordinate 26,614, forward strand.
ACGTTTGCTCGAAAGGACTACGCCAATCGCGAGACATATGCGACCATGTAGGTAGTCGAACGACTTCAAACTTGCTCTAAACCTAGTCGCGGTGAGCTCTATGTTGTTCCCAAGGGTCCCAGTCGGAAGATCGTGTGTGCGCCCGACAGCGGTGAATGTCTGTGAGGAAAACGAAATCGTCCTCATTGGAGCAATGCTGTCTAGATGGTTTACACAGCGAAAATACCACTTACAAAAGAGCGGGGGCACGGTACACGCTCTCCGTACGAATCTTCAGTATTCTGTGTTTGGCCAACTGAATTAAAGTCATCGTGGCAGATGCAGACACTCACCTATGATTGGATTGTGCATGGGCTTCAGAGTTGGCCGAAGATTTATTTCCAAAACCCCACGAGGCTACAACGATATTCCAGATCTGTTCGCACTCCAATACACCATGAACACCACGAAATATAACGGTTCCGTTTATAACGTTGGCACTCGACTGACATGGGCTGTTGCGACTGCGTGAACTGCAACCGGCGTTAGCAGCTGCTTCGTCAGATTGACTCAGCCTTTGGAAAATGCCCGCGTATGTGAGGTAAGATCAGTTAAGATCCACGGCTGTATGAGTTTTGTCGGGGCAACTGTATGCCCCCTAATTCGGGGAAAAACGAGACAGAATATTGAAGATTTACTCCGATAAAACGGGTTCTGTACATAAATTAGTAATGGTTGACCACTTATTCAACTTATATCTAGGTTGAGTCTGAACGCTGAGTTCAACCGTCAGCAGGTTTCAGTCAATAATGCGGTAACGTAGGCAATTCAGCAAGACGGCACAAAATGAAAATCGGTGAGAGTTCATAGTACAAATCCGGGGTATGTTACTCGTGACAACGTGAGGAATGTTCGGCCAATAGTTACTGTAATAGGTATGTGGATATATGTATATAAAGGATCTGTAGTGCGATAAGTTGACAAGTGGAGAGTGGGTGTGGGAGCAGTAGCACACTGGCTGTGGATGGGTGGCAGTTTGGTACATTTGCGTGGAGGCCCAGTGGTTCCAGCCTTCCTGTGTAACCTTTGTCGTCGTACACACAACTTTAAAGTTAGCGATCCGAACGTAATTCTGATTGAGAGCATCACCGGTACCTCACTGGAGCTGGCTGGCAACAAGAGTAAACGGAATTTCCCGCTCACCGTGGTTTTCTTTTACTTTCGTGTAGAACTTCGTTGGCCGGGTTAATTGCACGGTAAAATTTTTAGTTCCACGGATCTGCCTACCCGCCAACGCTGAACTTTCACCATTTAACACAGCGTGTAGAATTATTTGTTGGACGTCGTCCGAACATTTCCCCAGCGATATTCTTCGCTCATATGGTGACCTTTCCGAATCATCGGACCTCGACCTGTCGATGGGTTGGTCCATTTTTAATGACACGTCTTCCGCTGTATTTATCACATACCTTCCTTACCCATCCGTAGAATTAGCAGCTCGCCTTCGGCGTATATATATTTTGACCATTTTATCACTTGATTGGTTGGGTCGTTACAAACCTCAGGTACGATCGTTTGTATGAATGTCATTTCGTTGACAGGTTCCCACGCGAAACACTCACTGCGAAATTGACAGAGTATATGAAAATCACTAACTTGGTGGTATTGCCTCGTTTGGCACTTACCTTAACATTTGGTGTGGAATAAAGTGCGAACGCAGTGTGTTCTGAAAATAACAAGTTCACGCATATTGCTTAAACGACGCAAACTCATGAGTTTGTGCAATCAAGGAAGTGTGTATTCGGCCAGGAGACCTCCGGCGGAGGCATTCTTACAACGCAACATCGAAGCGAAATTGACAGAGTATATGAAAATCACTAACTTGGTGGTATTGCCTCGTTTGGCACTTACCTTAACATTTGGTGTGGAATAAAGTGCGAACGCAGTGTGTTCTGAAAATAACAAGTTCACGCATATTGCTTAAACGACGCAAACTCATGAGTTTGTGCAATCAAGGAAGTGTGTATTCGGCCAGGAGACCTCCGGCGGAGGCATTCTTACAACGCAACATCGAAAACAAAGGCTAACGAGCTGCGTTTGTAGAAGAAAGAAAAAAAAGTTTTTGATGCAAGTGCGAATTGTAGTTGTTTTTATCTATAAGCGATTTCTTCCTTCGTAGCACGAATCTCACATGAAAAATCTGTATATTTTTCCGTGTATGTGTGAGTTTTAATGTTTCATGAAAAGAGTGATTTCTGACCTAAGTGGTCGTTTGCAACTCCTTTCGGTATTCAGTCATCCTACTGGTGGACAACAAAGTTGCTGTAACTCCTTATAAAACACATACGGTTCGTGAGCCCACTTTCCGAGTTTGCTACAGATAATGCGGTACAACTTCACACACGTCGCACAGAAACCTATCGGCATATGAATTAAAAATAATAATTCTCAGTGCCACAACCAACACCTTTCGGAGCGGCTAGCAGAAAGTCGTTCCTTCGACCCATGCAAACGATTTCGTTCAAACTCCACTGCTGAAAGTTTTGGCGAAGAGAGTGGACGACCAACAATAGTACATGAGTTGGAAATGAAAGACGAGTTGTACTGGCCTCTCGCTAGATCACTCGGGAAATTAAAGCGTCAAATAGCGTTTTCGATGATTCCTCTCCCCTCCACTAGGTTTCCTGACGGCCAGACTTAGTTCCTCGTGCGCTTTAACATCGAGAGCTTTTCCTAGGATTGGTCCGTTGGCGAGCGCAAGTTTAGGGTTTCATTCTGCGGAGCAACGTCCACTGCAGTTGCTGAGACCCTTCTGTCAGCTTTTGAGGTTTCGGACATACGGTACATGGAGGGAACTGAAAAGTCCTATTGTTTTAACCTCACAGAACCGTGGGCGTTGGAGGCATCTGAGAATGAAGCGATAATCATTGCAGCTGGCGCCCCAAGCGTGTAACCTTTGTCTTAAACGCTGTGTGAGCCTGTGAGTTCTACTTCGAACCAGGCGGTGGAGATACCGGTACCTGGTATACCTAGTCCATAGTCTGACGGGCAGCCGCTCGAATGACGCAACAGACTCCATCGGGCACGCGTTTTGTGTGTGCTAAAAACAGAATGAGGGCTATCGGGACAGCCAGCATGCAAGGTAACCACATAGCCCAACTTTGTTCAGCGTGGGAAATGTTCCGGAACAACGGAAACTGTAAGGTTCTACCAACTCAAAAAATTTTTTTAACAGGGCTCTTGCAAAAGGTGCCATCACTGGTTGTGACATCACCAGATAATGTCCACCAAATGCCAATAGTACGAACAACATTCGAAAGAATGGGCATTCGTGCAACAACCATAGAAAGTGGTTACGCTGAAAGACACCAAGCATGACACTCATATTTGTCGTGAAAAAGTTCGCCCAAGCCCAACTCGTCATCTTGGCCGCACTTGCGCAGAAGTCAACTCAGCGCCGGATCATGGACCAAGTTTCGACCACTCGGAAGCGCTCCAAAAGGAGAGCCAACGCAAGTAGCCTCACAAAGCTTTCTGAACGCCATTAACTCTTCCAACCTCGTTAGGAGGTAAGACCGCATCCCCCAACCACTTTATTTTTCCCTTCTGGGGTCACCTTACGGAAAGTTATCCCCAGGTGTCATTTACACCAACCGTCTTAGTCAGATAACAGAAGTTCCAGAGCGGAAACTGATGGTTCACGGTGAACACTCCGAGACTGTCACTATTAAGAAAACGTGGCTGCCACCTGAGATAGATGTATGACATCGATGTATGACATAGGTCAATCATTTTACTATGATGGCTGCAAAACGGGGCGCAAGGTGGGTGTCACTACCTGCGTGGGTTTTAAGATGCGCATCCTTTTGTACACAGCGGCAATATTCCCTTTCCGTTGTGCGATATTGTATGGTCACAGATAAGGCTTCGTGGCTACCATTCGCTCTTATTTGGGAGGCTATCCACCCGACCACTTCGAGCTCAAATCCCGGACGATAAGTGTGCGATCTTCCACGAATGCGTTGAGCGACTCGTAGAGATAAATCAATGATCCCAACTAGACAAAACAAGATTGGATCGTAATGCAGCCGTAATATCGGACTACACATCAGAGTGAACGGTTAGACAACCTCAACAGTTTCGACCGACAGACCGTCTTCGGGAATGGGTTACAAATTGGCGCTGAACAGGCCAAAAATTATTCGTAATTACATAATGATAAATTCATACCCAAAAGAGTTCTTCCAGACAGTCAAAAGGCTCAAAAACAATGGGGGTGAGCCGAGCTCCATGAAGGGGAATGCACGCACTACTCAGACAAAGTACAATGACCGAAAACCGGCTATACGCACAACTATCAAGTTTACGCGAAAAAGCGAAATCGTCTAGGTCAAAGTCCACTTAATATTCAGAAACAGGGAGTTTGAGTGTGCAGAGATGAATACTTATAGCATTGGGTTAGGGGGTAAGATTTTTGCGTGATTTTACTTCGGAAGTCGGTACACCGGGCCACAAAATCCGAACACAATCAAAGTTTTTTCATGGAATGACGGTTCCACTCAACTTTGTTTCCCTAACTGGCCAACTACTGGGTCCAAAGACCGCATATTGAATAACTCGCTTGCGATTCAAGTTCACGCCGAGTTGCGTGTAGTCTGTTGATTTGGTACGTGCCTCTCAAGATATTCACCGACACAGGTAACATATTCTCAGAAGGGTTAACGAGAAAGCGCTCGTAATAACTGGATTCAATGCGGAACTAACTGAATCAATGTACAAGGAAATTGAATCTCTCACCTCGAATGTGAAAATCCTTAGAAATCAAACATACAACGTGCGTGTAAAACAAATTGATAACCACGCACCGAATAATAATGGTGAACGACAAAACGGGATTGAGCCCATTCAAACAAACGGTCATTGGTTCGGCAGGGACGGAACAACTTTTCGTGCATTGAGAAAAGATAAGAGTCAAAGTTACTCAGGAAAAAATATAGAATAAAACTGTCTAACCCCGGTTTTCAGAAGCTTACATGGCTCGCACTAAGTACGTGTAGGTGAGGCAGTAACATTAGCTAATTTACGAAGAGGAATGAATAATGCGATTTGCTTAGTGAAAAAAGGGAGGCGTACGGCCAACGCACGACATCAATCAGAGCTCAGAAATATCAAAACAACGTAACAAACCTTCAAAAAACCAACACTGGGCCCCGACAACCGGAGGGATTTTCAAACTCAAGTTGGCAGTTTGAACAGTGTAAGAAGTGATCTGTACGTATTGTCTTATCCGTAATACCATGGTGTTAATCTGCAGACGCTTCTAGGAAGAGAAGCGACTTGATGTCCCGTCCCACAGCGCCATCTGGCGTTGTTACTGATATCTAACGTACATATTCGTCGTAATCATGGAATACTTCGTCGATAACACCGCAGGGCAAACACCCCTGGAGGCCTTTTCGTGATGAACTACGTCGCTTATCTGAAGATCACGCAGAGACTTTAACCACTTAAGTGCAATATGCAACTGGGGTAGGTATTCACACGGCCGTCTTCTCAGAAGCCTGTAGGATGAGAGCCGTGCGTAGTTCCTGTCCTTGGCGTAACGTTCATGCATCACATTATCTGTTTTTAGGCATATATATGAGCGCGATAAAAACGAATTGCTGGGACAAGGCACCCGGGGATTACCGATATCACAATAAGTAGATATGAGTGGCCCATCGTCGGCAATTCACACGAATTCCACAGTGAAAGTGTTGAGTGATTCTTCATCCATTACATGCTGCGCTACCTGTTGCTCCCGGAAGTCTAGTGGTTGTTCGAACAACGCCCAGTCTTCTCGCAACGTCTAT
>QNGE01006373.1:3745-18171 GCA_008508345.1 Paragonimus westermani
TACACCGTTCGCACCTCGGTGTGCGTAGTTGTACGAGACGCGCTAGGGATACCGTATACTGGCCAGGCACGACTAGTCATATCAAAGATTTTGCTCCAACCTGTATGGTCTGCAAGCAGTACGGGACTCGACAGCCAAAGGAACATATGGTATGCCTCTCAGTCCTCAAGCGACCTTGACAGCACGTAGTGGTTTATCTATTCTCGCATGCAGACAAGTCGTATCTACTTTTGGTGGACCATTTTAGCGACTTTTTTGAAATTGAGAAGTTGAATGCTACGCTAGCCGAGGAGATAATCGGCAGGTTGAAAGCCCAATTCGCAAGATATGGCATTCCAGAGTGTGTGAGATCAGATGGTGATCCACGATTTTCAGCACAACAATTTGTGGAGTTTGCCGAAAAAATGACGGTTTAAACACGAATTCTTCAGTCCACACCACAGCCAGTCTAATGGCAAAGCGGAATCTGCTGTGGAGGAGGCGGAGAAAGTAACGGATAAATGCTCAATAGCCAAAGAAGACGCCTATCTGACACTGCTAGAACAGTGAACCACCCCGTCAGCAGATATAGATTTGAGTCCGGCCCAACGGCTCCTGGGNTGAGTCCGGCTCAACGGCTCATGGGAAGAAGAACGAGAACGCGAATACCACTAGTTGAAGATCGTCTAGCCGTGCAAACTGTCACGTGGAACACCGTAAGAAAACGATTGAAACAACGAATGGTACGAGAAAGACAAGTGTATAACAAAGGGACTCGTGAGCTACCAAGATTGGACGAAGAAAATATCGTTTGGATTCAGCCATTCGGTATGGGCTCTAACAGATGGGCCCCAGGGATTGTGGAAATGGACGAAGGGGATACCGTTTGGATTCAGCCGTTCGATATGGGTTCTGACAGATGGGCCCCAGGGATTGTGGAAGGACGAGACGGTGAGCGTTCTTATATGGTACGCACAAATCACGAGACATTAAGGAGGAACAGAGTGCATCTACGGAAACAAGAAACGACGAACACAAGTTACGGAGAAGCTGAATTCAGTTCCAATGAAGATAACGAGTTCGTTCTACGAAACCGAAGTATACCGAAGATTCTTAAAAAAAGGAAGGATGTGGTGGAGTGCAGCCAATCGTGTACGCCATATCTGCAGTGGCCAATCAGATTGTTCGACACTGACCTATATCTATAGTATCGATGACAGACTGGATGAGATGTTGTGTGTGGAGTAGTGAACACACGTCTTGTTCTGAACCTGACTTGTTCTACACTTATCAGGAACAAAGAGTGTTACAGTCTTGAAAAACAAAAGTTGGTTGATATCTCGCATGAGTTTCTGTCGGCCCCAACACGCCAACATTGTTGTTTGTAAGCGGAACGCTACAGAGCCATCGAGAAGATCAAAGAAATTACTGTTCTAGTCTCGTTCTCTCTCACTCTCTCAAGCTAGACAAGGGTTCTGGTGTTGTCATAATGGAGAAACAGGATGCATGTAACGCTGTCTGATGCACGAAAATTCCAACTGGATATCAGGCCCGATAAGAATCTCCTGATTGAAAAACAGATATCGATGAAACTGCAAATATTTATGCTGCATGGGCATATTTCTGAGATTCGGTTGAAGAGACTGAAATCAACAGACATGCAGACATCCAGGAGGAGAGGTTCACCAAAAACTCACAAGGCGGATATCCCACTACGACCGATATTATTCGTTAACAATTCAATAGGTCCACAGATGATGTACTCGGTCAACGTAGACTCTATTTACTAACGTGCCGCTGCGTGAAGCTGTTACGTTTTTGTAAATTTAACTATTCCGTTAGATCTTCCTAAGGATCTTATTTTCGCACATACGGAAAACATCCCGTTTGAATTCGAAGGTGTTCATTATGGACACATTGACGATGTAGCTACGGATAGTCCATTGGATCCCACATTGGCGGATGTATTTTTGGAAATGCTTGAAGGGAAGGATTTCGAGGGTTTTGTTTTATAAACGTTGAGTGGACGACATCTTAGTTTTTAGCGATGAATGTGCTTTTACCATTTGAACTTCGTCCACCCAAACCTTACTGTACCTTATGTGGTGGAGGTTAACAATTGCCTGCCGTTCTTAGACATTCTGATAATCAGACGTCAAGATGGTCTATTGTGACGATCTGTTTATCGAAAGCCAATAAGGAGTGCACAATATTTGCACTTCTGCAGCTTCGTACCTATTGCTTATAAGCGAAGGTTAGTGAAAATGTTGATTCACAGAGTCAGAGTGATTTGCACTGCAGGTCGATTGGAGGAAGAGGAGTTTATTGACAAAAACACTAGTGGATAACTGCTATCCCGAAAAGTTTGTGGATATTCACAGTAAGCAGAAAGAACCAAAAGTGTTGAGCTGCAGCGAAAAAGAACACATTTCTGCAAACCAATTCAAGGGCGACGACCTGACCAATAACATTAGTCGCAAATTGATCTCGGCGTTGCAACGCACCTACCCAGCTGCACAACTACGCGTCCTGTTAAGCAGTGAGACACATTAAACCGATCAGTCTGTCTTCTATATAGCATACCAGTTCAGCTGCGGTTGCAATGAAGTCTACATAAGCAGGACAAATCGGCGCTCGCATCCGCCTATGTCGGAGCACATTCCTAAGGGGTTATCAACTGCAATCTCAAAAAACGACCTGCTGACTGTAACAAGCTCGAAGAACCCGGTGTCACCGATCGCCAAACACATCCTAGCAACCGGTCCCTAGATGACCCTGTCAAAGCGCTCAAGGTGTTGTTACCTAATCGCAACCCGGAAGTGTTAACGATTAGTGAGGCAATGCTAGTCAAACAACACCGGCCTGTTTTGTTTGTACAGAAAGCGCTGACGCAATCAGTCTCCTTGCATTGGATGTGATTGCACTGTTGGTGCGCAAAAGGTCAATTCAATTGTTGTAGCTATGTGCAGTTTGTATAAATCTGCTAGTTTCGCTTTGACGAATGATTAGGGTAAATCGAGATGTTAACATCTCACAATACATGTGTTCTCTCTGTTTGGACTAAATCGATTAAGGAAACTCCGTGTTTGAAAACTCAATGTCTGCGCATTGGCCACGGGGCGGATTACTAGAGTACATAAAACGATTCGTGAACAACGCAAGCGCATCGACCCTGTGTACAAATGAGCCACACCCATCAAACCTGAGTATTTTCAAATCACTACTTGGAGGTGTGGACGATGCTCTTCAGTTACGACTCCTTGCATCGGGTACATGCTAGGTGCTCACAACGAAATTAGCTCAGGTACAACGTACATCATGGCTCAGCGAAAAAAGTTTGGTTCTTTTCGTGATAAAATGAAGCGAAAGGGATTTCATCGGCCGGTTTTGGTTATCAATCGATCGAGCGTAAAATAAATGGCAAAGAGAAAACTAAAAGCTTGTGGTAGAAAAGAAAAAGCGCTGAGTGAAAATGATTCACTCACAACTATAATTCTCTCGAAACGGCGTGTACGAATTTCAGAAAACAATAAAAGTCGTGATTAGATCTTAACGGTGAAAACTAGCGTATGTTTACTTCCATGTGTCTTACTGGGTACGGTGCTGTGCTCGTATTCATCTGGTACCATGAGATTGAAATGTCCTCCGCCCCATGAACTATGCGTCCTCCGAGAGATGTGTTTTATCGGTGGGAACATTGGATTAACACAAAGAACTAACAAACGTGTTTCTTGAACCACAGGGTGTGCAAAAACATCGTCGGAACTCGGTAGGCGCTCGAGACAGCAATCGATTGGTGAGCAATCCCGTCCTCATGCGGTGCCATTTCCGGCACTGTGACAAGTCCGACTTGCCACCACGATTAGTCATTGTATAAACTCCAAGTACCCCAGTTTCAGTCATCCCGTCCTCACAAAGTGCGGTCGCCTCTATGCTGCATAGTACCCGAGACAAACAGTTAGCTCCCATTTCTTGGACCCATTTGAATTGGTACCCACTTGTTTTCTTGTGTTCTCTGATTCATAAAACGGGGTTGCGGTTCTAGTCGATTTCACGGCGGCTTTGTGCTAGCCGGGCCAACCATAGGAACTTCGTTATCAAGCCCTGTTTCCTTGCTGTTCTGGTTGGAAGGGTTTCGAGGAGGACATAAAACAGTAAGTGTCACCGTTCGGTCACTGGCGGCACTTAAATAGCAGTAGAAAAACACGATTGTAATTTATGATTATATGCTGACATCAGTAGCTTGTTAGTCTTCTGTCATGGAAGGAGACCTGTATAAGTCATAAAACCTCCATCATCAACAACAACGAGATCATACGTTCACACAAGATAGAAAAACATTAAATGCTCATGTACATCCGTACTGATAGAAGAATAGAGGATATCGGATGGTTTAAAAAAGTAAATGAAACGTACCTGGAGATAAAGGAGTGAGAAAGAGTGAATGGGAATGAAGAAAAATATGGTGAGCAACATGGTGAGATGGGACAGACGAACACATTGAAATGATGCATTCATACAAGCGGCAAAAAGGCTTACTTGGGTGGGGACACCAAAGGCCACTGAGTGGACACATATGAACGTCTGATAAGCTTTGGGGGTGCATCAGGTAGGTGGCCGGGAGAACAGTAAGACCGGTCAGCCCTCACGTATGGGTCAATCAGGGAGCCTTGAATAAGTCCAGCTGTGACCACATAGTTGAGCCGTGTACTCTGGTGCAAATGGACACTAAACGAAACGTTCTGTCTTCCCAGGGGTCTCCACAATCGAAACGCAAGCTCAAGAGATTGATCCTTTAACTGATCTTTCCCAGTTGACGAACAGAGGCTTGTCAGTGAGTAACTGGCGTGTGCAGAATTCTGTAGATTGATTGGTTCTCCTCTCCGATGCTTGAATTTAGTCGGGAGCCAGCCAAGTGCCACAAGTCTTTCTTGGTAACAGTTCAGCCTCAGCCCCATGGCTCCTCACAGTTAGCAGTCTTCGGACGTTTTTAACAACGATCGTTTTGCTCGGATGCACACGACAGGTCTGCGTGTTCACACCCAAATAAAGGTGTACTAAGGAGTTGCACACTATATAAACGAGTTCAGGATGTGATCAATTTCACATTTTCTTTAAAAATGACGTCGTTTGGACTTTCTGAAGATCACCGCATAATCTGCAGACATTCGATTTATCCGCCATGAGAGTTCCTATATTACTTAGGCATACAGATATAGTTAACTTAGTGATTTCAAGGGAGCAATCGGTGTAAGTCTAGTGATGAACGTGCTCGGTTAACCATATATTTGCGTCCAGCGATCGCATCAGAAGTCGTTCTGTAAAGATTACACTTCTTTCGGACACGCTATAAATCGTCGGATTATTGTGTAGTCCAGGCACAGCAACAGCGGTGAGTCGGAATTTCGAGAATAAAATATGAAAAACAGAGGACTCGATATAGACCTATGCGGAACGTCGCTATTAACACACAACAGTCTGGTAACCGTCCGGTTACTTGAGCAGTGGACCTACGGTCGACTGGATCGTCCAGGGTGTATTTAAGAAAAAAAGTCATGCTATGACATGCCAGTGCGTCCAAAGTCTATCAACTTAGTCATGATAGAGTAATTTTGACAGTCTCTACAGCTAGGAGCCCATGAAACGCAAAGTAATTGGCTTATAGCTTGAGTGACAGTCTCTGACAAGAATTCACTCAAAGTTTTCAGTGGAAGATCGGTTATTCGTAAACAACTGAAAGATGCCAGAGAATCAGCCAATTTGACTGGACATTTTCTTCAGGGTGTCCGCGCTTAGTCAACCCGGATCGTGTGACACAACTGGTCTATACCCGCGACAAAAGTGAAAGAATTTCGGAGGGGGGTGGTTTCAATCAGTTTAACGGTCACCCTAAATGATCAGTCACGCAAGCGTACATACTGTTTGCCTAATGTGACGGTGACCTCCGAGCCTGAGTTAGTGAATCGGTAGTAGGGGGTTTGGCCATTATGAAATAAACTACAATCATAATTGAATTCAGCTGTCACATTCCCATAGGCTCTTCAGTCATCCACTTTCGAGAAGAAGCACTAGGCTTGGGTTTTGATCTTGTCAGAGCTCGCTGGTAGTGCATGTCTTAGTCAAGGTGGGGACTAGAACCCCGACCATGTTTTTGTGTGGTAATTATATTGACTACTGCGTCGCTAATTTGACATAAGGCATGGTTGAATTATCAAATGTAAACGCTCAGCCACATTCGCACACAAAAAACTAAAATCGCGATAAAAAGTTGACGATGGCGTTTACCAGCTAAAAGCTGAGTTACTCAAATGGAAAAGGAACAAACACGAAGAGGAAAGTAAATATGGACTTTGACTTACCTGTAACGACTGGTGTTCAGAATCTTGTAGTTTTGCTCTTTGCAACTCTCTGCGCTGCTCCCTTTTGCGACGCCGGCGTTCTCGATGCTCCTCACTACTCTCTCTCCGAGTAGGACTGGAACTAGCGACAGTGAGTTGATTACGACTGCCTCGACGGGACAACTTCAATACTATTCGTTTTATTGGGGAGGCTGGATCGGTATGACGCGATGTGGATCCATCATCAATAACATTGTGGTGACTACCGGAACTAACGGTGTCCACAGTAGGAGAGTGGTTTGAAAGTGTGCATGGAGAAACTTCTATATTATGAGCAGAACTGTGTGAGGGTGGCCTGTTTGAAGGGCTTCGCTTTGGGGGCCAAGTGGGGATGTCCGGTGAAAGGGGCATTAAATTGTACTGTGGTGAATGAGCATTGGGAGAGTCAACCAGACGAGATGAGGCCCATTGTGACTGTTGCTTCTGCGCATCTTCCAAAAGTAGCTGAGCTTCGTGAAGCAACTGCAGCTTCTTTTTGTGTTTTTGTGGTAACGGCTTTTGAACTGATGATTGCAGACGATCCACTGTAATTGATGCGTAAGTTGCGTGGAGTTCTCGATCGGAACAACCAGAGGAATGCGAATGTGTGCCTTTGGAACAATCACGAGGACGCATTGGTTCAGTCGGTTTGGAACGGGTTGTAGGTTCGGCACCAAAACCGACATCCTCTACTTGCTGGTTTGTCGTAGAATTGGTGCTGGCAGATGATGAGGATCTGAAGTCCTGCAGGGAATGACAAACGGAACCGAATCAGTTCACCTTTCAACAAAACAGTTCGAAAGACTGTAGTGAAGGACAAGTTCAATATAAGAAAATTTATTTTCTACTTGACTTTTCTGTTTCATTACGGTTGAATTACCTTAAGCGCAAACTCGCACTTCGAAGGGGCTGCGATACCTGCGTAGGGATGTTGTCACTAAACGAACACAGTCAATTGTAAATCATTAAGAGCTCAAACTTCCTCTGTACATAGCGCAAAATATGACATGATGAGCGTATTTGACCGTTTAAACGTCGGATAAACTCCGCTGAATACGCCAACGGGTGAAAACAAAGCATTCAGTCCATGTGGAAAGTTCATGGTAGAAGCACACAAAAATGGAATGCCGAAGGGATGAGCATTTCTAAGAGAAGTTACACTGTCTTTCGGAAATACACTTACCCGACCAAAGGTTAGCAGAGCTGATGAGTCTTCCGAGTCCAGTTCAAGGGCTCTGGAGGCTCTGATGGTAAGAAAGCACGAGTGATTCTACGAAAGTTAGGTCCAAGAGAAGTGTAGCACTTGGATTGTACCGTAGCTGATAAACTACGGCATTGGACTTTCAAGGATACTAGTATATGTCTGACTATGTTAAGGCAAAGAAAACTAATACCCAGCACTCGGTCTCAATGTCTGTAATTGAGCGAACAACCGGGTTAAGAATGTTTGAACCTTTCTGGTATGGTGAACGTCAGATACGAAAAATTTAAATTGCCAAACCTGATAAACGATCCTTCCGGAACGCTAAGTTGTGTGTGAATATGTACACATGAAAACGTGTTGTTCGAATAGATGAAATCACTACAGACGGTGATCGATGCGTGGTAAATTTCGATAAATCTGAAATACGACATTAGGTCAATTGAAAACAGGGACAATGGCGAAACGATCCAAAATTTTTATCCTATTAGAAGAAGTTTACAGTAATTTCAACGTAGTCGGAGAATGTATGCGGGCAATAGGAGGAATGGTGTTGTGAACCTGTTAGACCATTACATATTCATGTATGTCGATGAAGTGGAAAGTGAAAACACGAAGAGCATTGAGATGAAAGATACTTGCACATTCAGCTGATCCTGGCAAGCTAGTGAACCGACAAGTGTTCAGATTAGCCCTGTGCAGGTTGCTGCCGTAATATCTTATTGTGAATTCCTTTGTGCCTTTCCATTTGAGCATCTGTCGATGTCGCCTTTGCATGTGTCGGTGGTACTACTACAGTTGGACAGAAGATAAAACCGGACGCATCATACTAAATTTCCAACGCTGTGCAAGGGTTTGCACTAACAAACCTTCTAGCTGGATCATGGTAGCCGGGAAATACTTGGGTACAGTAGTGGAGAGGGGGGATTTATACAGGCTGGCGTGCACAACCATGTCTCAGTTGTATATCGTGATCTTTCATTGAATTCACTCGGTTGGAGAGACTGCTAGGTTAAGCCTTCATACAGAGTGACTTCGGTGTAATATATCCGTGTGGCTGACTGTCACACTGCTCTGGTGGATGAGTGTCAGGAAAAGCCATTGGGTCACCTGAAACAAACGTCGAGTCACGTGAAATTGAAGTCGATATACCTTGTAGTGGAAAGACACCAAAACCATGCAAATATTAGGCTAATGAACACCTACAAATTAACACGGCCTTAAACGTAATATTCACCTTAAGAGGCCGTCCGTAATAAATTCCAAGTGGGAAACCACATGCAACTTCGATTACCACAAAGTGCGCCAGTGAGTGTGCTCATTTTTAGCAAGACGAAAAAGGTAAGTTTAGCAAACAAGAGAAACTGGAGAAGACTGGTATATGGAGCGCCATGAGCTGGAAAATTTGATAAGCCGATTAACACAATGCTTATTCGTGTTTCACATACGGAAATAATTTTGCGAACAAAAAGAATAGGTTACTCTTTCGTTAGAACCAGCAAATATAAATGCCAATAAATCAAAATAGATGAGCCAGATTTTGTTAAGCAATACGATAACGCATTGTCACAATCGGAGGAGTATCCATAGACTGCAACGGTCTTAGAAAAACGTTCAACAAGTTAATGATTTCTGTGACACCAACTTGCAGCGAAGTCCAAGTCGAGGAGTCATCGATTGGAGTTAACAGAACGGTTACTGTCTCCTCTCGATGGGATTGGGCAACGTGATCACCACTCAAGCGAAAGTGGTTAAACGTTCATATATGATACTTCGGTCGTGCCTAATGTGAGGTCAGTAGCGCAGTGGTCAACGCAGTTGCTTCATAAAAGGGTGGCCGAAGTTCTAATCCCGATCTTGCACATTACTGACGAGCTCTGAGAGCGAAACTCGAGTCTAGTACTTCTTTTCGAAAGGGGTCGGTTGGATAGTCTATGGGAATACGAGAGCTGCGATTGATTGTAAATGATATTCAATCTAAATGAAACACGATTACATTAATCGGATGGCGTGTTCGGAAAGGAGGTGCTCGATGCCTCGGTTAAATGATGCCTAAAGCACAGTGTGGGTCAGAAACTTAGGTCAAACAAGGAAGTAGTCAGATTAACTTGTTAGATCAATCAGACACAGGCTGAAAATATGGGTTTGAGCTCCGGATATCATGACCTTCGCTTAGCTCCGAGTTTCCCGGAGGTGGAGCCACCAGAGAACAAAGAAAATGTAGTCAATAAAAACTCAAATGCAACCAACCAACGGAATGGTGATACCATCGAATTATAAACAGTGTCTATGGGCAAGAGAGTCTACCAAAAGAAAAGTATAGAAAAACAAATTGTGAAAGCGCTTAGATTGTGGTTAGTCAATTCCAAAAGTGAGCTGTCGTCCGGATTTTAGAACCGCTGCCACTAATAAATACGGTCATGTTTTACATGTTAAATAGCTTTGATGTACAAGCGCCAACGACCTACAACGGAAAGTTTCAGTTGTTACGATCATTTGTGTTCACACTCAAGAAGTGTGGCAACAGCCAGACAACAGGGAACGAAATCCGCTGCAGGTAAACAAACAGATTTAGAGAACGATCTTCAAACGTGGTAAACCTAAGCAAACAGTTATTTTGTAACAGGGAGGTGTTACCTATAGGGAGCTTCATGTAGAGCCCTCGTGCTTAAAAACAGATGCGATCAACGCACAAGAACAGTGAGATAGGGCAACGGTGCATTGTGAAAATAGGCAGCAGAATGTGGAATAACAGCGCGAACGAACGCCAACCGGTCAGAAAGTAAGGATGAAACACACAATAATACTTACATCTTCCAGATTCGGCTCCAAATGGGGGAAAAAGGAATATGGGTGAAGGCTATCAAGATCGGCACAACACTGTACGGTTTGGATGACTCTGTGAATGTCCGAAGGATTGTTATCACGCGGAATGACAATCTGTTGAAGAAAGCCAGTGGGGAAAAATGTGAGAACAAATGGAGGTAAGTGAAGATCGCAGGGCAGGGAACCCGAAAAGTTGAAAGCGTAGAACATAGTGGAGGCGGTTAGATTGTGGTACCGGCCTGAAACAATGCATCAGGACAGCGTACCTGTTCCGGAATGTTCATCATTCAGTCTACATACCGGGTGCGTACGCGCACATGAGATTCAAGTAGCAAAACGAGTAAACTTCTAAGTCGGGAAAGACTGTCAACAGAGTGTGAGGAATTAGGCTGACTGCTTTTAGTTCTACCGATAGAAACCAGATAGACGATGGAGTGTACAGGAGCACAGTTGTAATACGATAGTTGCTGAATAAGTCCTGTTGCTCACTTACAGCCGTTAGGTCTAAGCAAGGACGAAACGGATGGTGGGGTATCTGGTCAAAAATAGTCAACCTGAAAAAATAAGCCCGTTCCATGTTCGAGCCCTTGCGGCGACTTTACGCAATCCGAAGTGAACCGTGTCCAACAAATTGACACACGATACAAGGTTACAACTGAGAAACAGTGAGGATTAAACAGAAGTTGTCGCACTGAATCAGGAGCGTTATTATGGTGAACATGAAAGAAGTAAGCAATTGATCGACCACAATATTTCCGGAAGAAGCAGCTTCGGATGTATGCTATTTTGGTTACACGAAACTTGCATGCATGTAGGCACCCAAAGTGGATTTGTCCAAGCAGAAGTTATCATGTGGAGAACTCTGTTTTCTCTCAAAAACATGGCGAAAATGTCACCACTTACACCAATTACCCATAGTGCACGATTATACAAATGCTCTGTTCATGCACGGCGATTCACAAAAACTGCTTAGCTGCTGAATGCAAGCTTGCGTCTCTAAGTAGGTTCGCTCAGTTTTGGTATTTAATGCGTTATATTTTTTTAGCTGTCTTATCAGTGAAAACAAAAATTTAGTCGAATGCCTTCCAAAAATTCTTGGGGAATTTCGTAATAACCCATATAACCCATATTGCAGGTAATGGCTCTAGCCAAATTGATAAAAATTTTCTAACCACAATAAATCTGCGCAACGCTGTAAAATTTACCTACGCAGTAGCTTCGCAATTCTGACCATTCTATCGTGGAGCTCACTTTAACGGTTTACACTAAGGCACGCCGCAAGATCTTAACACACTGTGGATATCACACAACCAAACGCAGGTGATCTTTTTCACAATAGGCTAAAGGAACTGATATTGTTGTCCGATAAGAGCTTACTTGTTCAAGGCGGTTCGTCCGTCCACTGCGGTCAGTCGACCAGCTAGCTCAATCTCTGGTTCCGTATTTGTTGTTTCTAAGGGACAGTTCCACGTCTTGCCGACAGATTTCCTCTCTCATGCCTTAACAGGACTTAGCAGGAAGAAATAAATGGTTTACAAACCAAGAGAATACGCATCAGTATGGTGCACGTCAAAGTCTAACAGGTGTCAACCAAACCGTTTAAATTCGGTGTATGCCCACAAATACCTGGATGACAAAAGCCGCCGCAAAATCCGGCAAGCTATGAAGAGGCTAAGTGAAATGCACTCACATCAGGAAATTTGTTACCGATTCTAAAGAATCCAATCGTAATCTCAACAGGGCGATGACCACTTCCTTCCAAAGCCTCGAACAGTTTCTTAACTCTCCCGATGCATCTACACTCAAGAAGAATTACACCGCTAATGAAGAATGTAATCAGTTGAAATCCGCAAAACCAAACGGAGCTAATGGTTTACTATCAATCGCTCTGAAGAAATGCACAGTTTTTGGCAGTCACCAGATGAGTTGTTCAGTCAGTGCATTAAATACGGAAGAATGGATGACTGTTACAGAACGGTAGTTACAGTACTCACAACCAAAACAGACAAAGTTTAAGTTCGTCCGATTTCATGCACATCCACAGCGTTACCAATATTCTTAAAAAAAAAATTCAAGCTGAAATGAAAGCCCAGATGGAGATCACTAACCTTAATAAGGTTGCGCATCATTTTACACACTCCACTCCCGAATCTTTCGTTTGGCCAGCTCATCTCATTGTGGCTTCGCTTGATGGACACCTAGACTACAGTGATGCCCTTGCCGTCACTAATAAAGAGAAGCCACTCCAGAATATGACATTCAATTAGCAACCAGCGATCTCTTATGTGACTAGCTAATCAGTTGTAGCCAAAGAATATGGGTAACTCACCCCACCCAATTGGACAAAATTATCCCAATCCTCCGGATTCGGACGGAGTCGAACAGTGCGATAGGCGTGCAGTGCATTGTTATCGAACAGGATCAAGTCGTAGGCAAAAGTGGTCACACAATCCAGAAAGGCTACTTCAATTTGAAGTTGAAAGTTTCCAAATCCATCTTCCTCGATTGCAAACGGTGCTTGTCGAACAACTGGAGAAAGGCAGATGCAAATGTGGAATCACGGAACAACCAAAATGAATATGGTAGGCCAGATTTATTGCAACATTTCCGCAAGCACAACGCAAACTCTGAAAAGGGTTACCGACATCGACGTGAAATCACTCAACTAAATGTCGTGTGTTCGGACATCTTATTTTTCCCGAACCATATCGTACTGTGAAAAATTTACTCTCCGGTTAGATTTATACAAGCGACAAGTTCGAACCAGGACAAACCCCAGGTTTGTACAAGTGGGTCCTATCGAAGACATCAAATCCGTCAAACAACTCAGTAGTAACGCTATTTCAAAGCTCAATATCAGTGATGGTGGAGACCAGCGTTGATCTCATTGAATCATATAACTACACCTACACCTCTGCGACTTTTTAACGCACACAACAAAACATACGCCACGTAACAGGGAACAGTCTGGCCCAATTTTTCCCGTAAAAAAGGAAGTAGCCAAGGAGGTAAGTACGAAAAGTGAAACTTGACAGATCAAAACCTCAGTCAGGAGAATGCAAAGTTTGTTTGATATTTTAGAGATGATCCAGACTTACCAGCTTGTTATGTACAAAAGAGGTGCCTAAGAAGCTGAAACAAACCTCGCCAGCAACATTTTTGTCACCTGGACGAAGTGTCAGTCTAAGAAGAGCTCACGAATACGTCACTTTTTTGATCGCATAAACAGAATGTACCATGAAAAACGCAGAGGGTGAATTAAAAATTTCTGAAACTCCAATAAATTAGACCTGCCGTCAAAAGAGCAGTGCTGTTCACGCGAGACGTGTAGCCAGTAGAGACAACTGAGGAAAAAACAAGAATGTCAGAGTAGTATACGGTGGCAAGATGTCGCCAGATAAGATGGGGGCAAATGGATAACCACCACATTTTAGTGATCATCATCATCATAATCATAACAGCCATGAGCCAGACTAAAGCTACTGTGGCTCGGGCCGCCGCTCACCTCAACAGTGGCGTGGAATATCCTAGAAGGAAACATTACTACGAAGCTCAACAAATATTAAAGAAGACTAAGGAGAAGAACTAAAAATGGTATGGAAACAGGTACGCCATTGACTGCGACACATCGCCATCTCGGATAGCGTCTCTAACCAACGGTTTGAGTGATCACGAGGACCCCAGCCAGGCAGGCGATGCCTGCCTACTTTGCTCAGTGGAGCAGTCAAAGTCTTCATATTTCGTGACCACGTTGTTGCTTGACCACCACGAGGTTTTACCCAACTGTTGGTGGCCTCAGTATACAATGCCCGGTACGGTAAACACTCAGCTGGCATACGAAGCACGTGACCCAACAATCGCAAGCTGTGTAACGTAACTACTTGACCAATTGATCGCGCATCCCGAACGTTCCGGAATACGCGCCGGCGAACTGCCGCATTGCTCACACGATCAGCCCACTTAATGTGGGCCAAGTGGCGGAGACAACGATGGTCAAACACAGCAAGCCTGTTGATATCTTGCTTGCGAACAGGCCACGTTTC